>JAODAL010024397.1:0-60648 GCA_025379985.1 Phyllomedusa bahiana | reverse complement strand
TGGTTGGCAAATGGGCGGGCCCCCGGGGAAAATTAGATTTGCCTATTTGGTGGGAAACCCCCCAATGGAAAGTTGGTGGGCCCCCGGGAAAGGGGGGGTCCCCCTTTGTTTGTGGGCGGCCAGGCCCCTTTTTTTGGGTAGGCGGGGCCCTCCTTTATGTTTGGGTAGAGTCAGGGCCTCCTTTTTTAGGTAAGTGGGCCCTCCTTTTGAGGTTGGTAGAGTAGGGCCCCCCTTTTTGGGGTTGGTAAGTGGGGCCCCCCTTTTAGAGGTTAGGTAGACGGGGGCCCCCGGGGGGGCGGGCCCCCCTTTTTAGAGGTTAGGTAGAGCCGGGCCCTCCTTTTAAGGTGGGAGAGCGGGGCCCTTTTTTTGGGGTTGGTAAGTGGGGGCCCCCCTTTTTGAGTTGGGTAGGCGGGGCCCCTTTTTTTTTGGGGTTTAGGTAAGCCCCTCCTTTATTTTTTGGTGGGGGGGGCCCCTCCTTTTTAGGGTTGGGTAGGCGGGGCCCCTTTTTTAATTTTGATAGCGTGGGGCCCCCCTTTTTGAGGTTGGGTGGGTGGGGCCCTCCTTTAGGGGTTAGGTACGCGGGGCCCTCCTTTTAGATTAGGTAGCGTCGGGGCCCTTTTTTTGGGGTTGGGTACGGGGGGCCCTCCTTTTAGGGTTTAGTCGTGGGGGCCCCCTTTTTGGGGTTAGGTGAGTGGGGGGCCCTCCTTTTAGAGGTAAGGTAGCGTCGGGGGGCCCTCCTTTTAGAGGAAAGGTGGGTGGGTTCGGGGCCCCTTTAGAGGTAGGTAGAGTCCCCCGGGGGCCCTCCTTTAGAGTTAGGTAGAGTCGGGGGCCCTCCTTTAGAGTTTAGTAGGTCGGGGCCCCTCCTTTTAGAGGTAAGTAGAGTCGGGGGCCCCCTTTTAAAGGGTTAAGTAGAGTCGGGGCCCCCCCTTTTAGGGGTTAAGTAGATGGGGCCCTCCTTTTAGAGGTTAGTAGAGTCGGGCCCCTCCTTTTGAGGTTAAAGTAGGTCGGGCCCCCTTTTTAGAGGTTAAGTGGTCGGGGCCCTCCTTTTAGAGGTTAGGTGGAGTCGGGGCCCTCCTTTTAGAGGTTAGGTGGCGTCGGGGCCCTCCTTTTAGAGGTTAGGTGGCGTCGGGGCCCTCCTTTTAGAGGTTAGGTGGCGTCGGGGCCCTCTTTTTAGAGGTTAGGTGGAGTCGGGGGCCCTCTTTTTAGAGGTTAGGTGGAGTCGGGCCCTCCTTTTAGAGTTAGTCAGTGGGGCCTCCTTTTAGAGGTTTAGGTGGAAGTCGGTGGGGCCCCCTTTTTAGGGGTTTAGGTGGGTCGGGGCCTCCTTTTGAAGGTTTAGGGGCGTCGGGGCCCTCCTTTTAGAGGTTAGGTGGCGTCGGGGCCCTCTTTTTAGACGTATCATGGGGGGCCTGGTCCGACGTATCATGGGGAATAAGGGGGCCTGCTTGCAGCGGACCCCTTATTCCACCGGGCCCCATACAGGAGTACCGGCTGTACCCCCTGTATGGCGGCCCTGTGCGTGCATGAGGGGTCTAACCATGGCCACCTCATGATAGGCAAGTTCTCCAGTTTTACTAAGATAGTCAGGTGTTCCTCGGTGTCCCCATGGATGCACAGGACCCCTACAACATGTCCGGTGAGTGACGTAGGATCGATCAGGCTGACGTGCACCAGAGTGACCAAACTACCTGAGTCCAGACCCTCCTGCAGAGCATCACCCCGCAGCACACCCAGAGCCCCTCCCCCCCCCCCGGCTGCGGAGCATCACCCAGCAGTGCAATGCTAGATGCTCTCACGACCCCGGCTGCGTGCCTTTAAGTCATGCACCCAGCAGTTCCTTACTCTTCAGAGACTCCTGCGCCGGCTTGCAGTGTGCTATTCCTACTGCCATTCGTGAGCAGTGCACACTAGAGCCCCCCCCCGGCATGCAAGAGCATCACCAGCAGTGCACCCAGAGCGCCCCCCCTGGCGCAGAGGCATCCACCCAGCAGTGCTTCCAGTAGCCCCCCCTGCTGCAGAGCATCACCCTGCAAGTTGCACCCAGAGCCCCCATGCTGCAGAGAATCACCCTAGACTCAGTGCACCCAGTAGCACCCCTGCTGTCAGAGCATCACCCAGCAGTTGCACCATTGTGTCCTCACCCTCTTGCTGACAGAGAATTCACCCAGCGTACATGCACCAGAGCCCCCCCCTGCCATCCTTGCCTTATGAGCTTCACCCAGTCAGTGCAACTGCCACTAGATAGCCCCCCTTCTGTCTCCTTTTTTATTTTACTGACAGAGACTTTCTTAGTCCGCTTATTGGCCGGTTTTTTGTGGGCCACCCGTTTGATGCCCCCCTGGCGGCAGAGCAAAATTCACCCCGAGTGACACCAGGCCCCGGCTGCAGCTGATCTATTCTAGAGTTTCAATCCACAATATACTCTCTTCTTGCTCTTCAGCCAGTTCTTCCTTTGCACAGACACCAGATGCTTGGTCGTCGTCCACCTTCGTAGTGGGAGGTCACAATGGCGATGTCCATATTCAAAGGTCCTTAAGCCACACTGCTGAACCAGCCCCTTCCTGTCACATGGACCATCATCCACTGGTCCTTCACCCCCCCACCCTCAGGTACTCTCACACAGTGCAGTGACTGCCAGCCGTGGATCGGTGTCGGCGTGTGTGGTGACTCTGTGTAAGTGTAACTTACTGTTAGACTGATTTAGACTGCATAAGGAGCTGTATCGACTGCATAAGGAGCTGTATAGGACTGATTAAGGAGCCGTGTGACGGAGTAGCCCCCCCGCGGGAGTGGCAGATTCCCCGGGGTGGTGCGGGCGGAACTGGAGCGCTCAGCTCCGAAAAAGTTGCAGCTGAGAAGGCGGGCGGCCGATGAGATCGGGCAGGACTCGCGGCGGGCATGGATCACGCCGACCCGCGTCTAAACCCGCGGCTGCGCGCCGGTGCGGTGGGTCCCGCGGGTGATGCGGCGGGTCTATCGCGGGTGCAGCGGAGAAGTCAGCTGTTAAGCTGCAGGCGCTTGAGATAAGAGGGCAGAGCAGGTACTAGTGTGGGGAGAGTTGCGGGAGGGGGAGGCTTCTGTGGCGTTTCTACCTCCCGCTTCGCCATGATTCACGTTCCGGTAACAAGAAGATGCTGGCCGATGACAGTGCGGCTGAAAGAAAGATCTGAGCTTGCCCAGGCAGAAACGGGATTATGTGAGCACACATACTGGTGGTCTATCAATGTAGTGATAGCGGTGATTGCCACGCAGCACCTGGAGGCAATAAGGGAAGAAAAGAAGAGAATAGTGGATGGTTGCAGGACACTTTTGGTGAAACTAACTAAGAATTGAAGTGCTCGTTTTCTTAAATGAAAATGGAGATAGCGGCGCCGTGAGGAGGAGGAGGAGAGTGATGAAGGACTTCTTTGATGTGGGTGAAAACACCAGCAGGGCGGCATCTTACGCTACCCCTGTACCGGCATCCCGCGCGAGTGGGCGCCTATTCAGCTGCGGATCTATAGATGGTGCTCCTGTGGGAGGAGTGATGGGGGGGGGATGCTTCTCGGGGTCGCGGGGGGGGCTGGCCATGGGGCTCCGCCTCGGAAGGGTCTGGTCGTGGACCAGTGAGCGAGGAGTGGATACGGGACTCAGGAGGCGCCACCGTATCAAGGGCGAATCGAGGGCTTTGGCGTCCCCATGTCGCTTGCTGGGGTTCGTGTTCAGGCATGGAGGGAATTTCATTCTGAGGAATAGGTAAAATACGTTGGGGGACAACGTAAAGAGAGTAAGGAGATGTATTGAAGACAGAAGAAGAATGACAAGCAGGTAAACGGGTACAAGAGGCTATCGACAAGTCTGTATTTGGTCCGTACTCCACACGCTGCGGAGGCCTGCGTGTGGGGTGGGGGGAGAGGGGAGGTCGCCCAAGGGGGGGGGGGGGGGGTTGGGGAGTAGGAGCGGACCACAGCAGGACGATACCCACCATGCTCGTGACGGTGGGGGTAGGGGTGGGTGGGGTAGCCTGCAAGGTGTCGGAGAGTAGGTTGTGTGGGGGAGACGCCCTCCAAAAATAAGGGACCAGTGGTGGCTAATTGGGCAACGCGTGTTTGCTCCTATTGCCGTGGTTGGAGTTCGGAGCAAACTGTTATTGAGGGTGAACCCATACAGAAAGGTGCGATGTGATAAGTGTGGCAGCTGGGTATGAGGGTGATCGCTCCTCTTGGGAGACGGAGTGGGGACGCTGGTTCTAGTTTTCTGCGGATCTGGTGGGCTATCGGGCATGACTCCGATTGGATGGCGGTGGAGGCGGATGGAGCGGGATGCATGGTCCCTGATGATGCGGAAGAGTCGTCTCGGTTTTGTGGAATGATGCAACGCATGTTGGTATACTTGCTACAGCCTTACCGGACACCTGTCATGGACATGCTCCAGCACACAGCCAGCCACCAGCCATACTCTGATGTCACTAGTTTATTTTGTCCCTAGCACCAGATCTTTGCCAGCCATGACTCTATGCCCTGTGGCACAACCTGGCGGGGCTATGCCAGACAAACCGGCTACTTACGGTTTGCCGCTAATCCAGCTACTCCGCGCACACAATGATGCCTGGTCCAGGTGATAGGGTGAAATGTGTTGGGCGTACCGGGGCGGAAGCGTGTGGTGTGGTTGGTTTTTGGTGCGGATGCTCGTTTCGGGATGGGGCTGATGTCATTTGTGGATATGGAAGGTAGCGGGTACTAGTGGAGGTCAGGGGGGCTTCCTAACCCCTCAGGGGAAATCGCGGCTCCTAGGAGCTATGCAAATATTGTGTTTTTGTCCAATGGTTGTTTTTTTTGATGGGCTTTGGTCCTACTTCCTCCCGCATCATCAGCTCTTGTGGACGAGTTCTGTATCGGAAACGGCGCTTGTTCTGGAGGCTCTTTGGAGGGACGGGAGTGTATTACCATTTCTAATAGTATGAGTTTTTGATGTTTTTAAGTTTTTCTAGAGGTCGACCTGCTTTCCTTCATTATGAGAGACAGGTCTAGGGGCTTTCCTTATGTTGATTTTTGAGAACCCAAGTAGGGGGGAAGCTTTTGGTTTGGGCACTTCCCACAAAGGGGCCGATAGCTCCCGTTTTTTTCCCCCCCCCCCCCCCCCCCCGCCCCCCCCCCTCCCCCCCCCCACCCCCGCCCGCCCCCCCCCCCTCCTCCCCCCCGCTCTCCGCCCCCAATCGTCTTAAGTGGGAGGGACGGATGCATTGCCCAACTAGAGCAAGGTGGTTGCAGCTGCTCCTGGGGATGGAGTTCTAGGGTGGCGGATATCTTCGCCTGTTCACCCCTACGGGACTTCCGAGTTCGACATTAGGTGCTTTGTTCGCCCGGAGTGGGTGGAACTCTTCTGGGCGAATTTTTGAGCTAAAGAATGAGACGAGCCCCTCTGGCGTGACTTTCATGGCAAGCATTGTCTCGCCAGAATCATAGTAAGAAAGTGACAGTGTTGACTCGTAACGAGTCTCTTTCTGTGTATCGACATCATGAGCTGGGCTGGGACGCTATGGCGAGGTAGGTTGAGTATGCGCCAGCTAGAAACAGAGATGATTTGGCATTTGGTCGAGCCTGGCGTTGTGGTAAAACTCAATCGAGTCCGGTAGTACGGTGTCCCACATACCATCGGCCGCCTTCACTGGGCAGGATAGGAATACAGGTTTCTTCAGGGGCAGCCGAGCTGTGTTTACATGTGTTGTGGGAGTGTGCGAGTGATCCATTTTCAGCGCCGGTCTGCGCAAGGTGGTGAAGTGCGCTTTGCGGTGGGGAGGGGCATCTTTCTCTACCTGTAACAGCAATAGGTGCCATTTGTGTGGGAACCTGGGTCATGCTTTTTACCACTGTCGAGGTCCTTCCATGTAGTGACGTACACCTCTGACGAGGTGGCCCTGGAGGCTGCCTCGGGGGGGAAGGAACGAGCGAGGGGGGGGGGGTTTTCCACTCCCTACTTTCGTGGTCATGGAGGAGAGGCTCGGGTGCTCCTAGGAGAGTCGCCTGGACAGGCGGGGAGAAGAGCGGGGGAGCAGGATGGAGGCCCAGGTCTCTGGAACCTCTGGGGAGCCTGGTTGCATCCTCTGGCCCTGTCTTGGAACCCGGACCCGTAGCAGCTGAGACCCTGGACGAGAGTGAGCTAAGCGATGAGGAAGGCAGGCTGGAGAGGGAAGGTGCTTTCCTTCGAATCCTCCCGGGGTGGATAGTACCGAGGAGGAGACGGTGTCAAAACGGAAAGCAAAAAAGGAAAAAAGGAGGACCAGGAGTAAGAAAACAGCGTAGGGAGAGGTCACCTTCTCTTGCTACCCTGTGGAGTGTAAATGCCTAAGGAAGTCAGAAGCCACCTTCCTTCGTGTTTTTGTGACTCTCTCCACAGGTTTTGAGGTCCTGAAGGATAAAGGGTGAGGACGTCTGGTGGAAGCTTCCGGTGGGAGATCGCCGAGCCCTCTCCTCTGCGGGTACAGTCTATGAGGAGGGGGGGACTGGCGCGGGAAGCTGGTGATCCGGATGTTGTGTGGGTAAGAGTCCGATGGATTCCTCTACAATGCCTAAAAAGAATTATGGATAGGGGACTCTTCTGCGGTATGAAGAGAAGGTCAAGAAAACAAGAAAACCCAGAGGAAAAAGTAACATGAGGGTTGCGTAGGTATCTTTCTAACGTATATCGGGAGGCTGTACTATATTTGCAGAACAGCATTATATATTTTGTTTTGGTTTCAGGTTTACAAGGGCAGATCTAGTTCAATCACCAAGGATGGCTACACCCCCCACGTTGACGCTGGCCTCTATAATGTGGCCAGCATTAAGTCAGATGCGGCAAGATTAGCGAGCATTGGGATTTTCTCGGCCGGGTTGAAGCTGGACATCTTTTTTTTGCAGGAGACCAGTTAGGGACACCTCGGCCATAGCAAAGGCCAAGAAGGGAATGGTGGCCCGGCCCTTCATTCTGGTCCCTTGCAGCAGAGCCGTATTGCGGGGTGGCGGTCCTTTTCACCGCACCGGTAAAATGCGATGGTGATTGAACTCGAATGGGGAAGGTGCCTGTCCTGGACGTCATCTGAAAAGCAGAGGCTCCGTTTAATTAATATCTATGGCCCGCAGTCGGCCTAGGATCGGAAGAATTGTTCATGAGGGATCAAGACTTTTTGTTCAACAAGCCGGCAGGTGATCTTCGGAGGAGGCTTCAACACATCGTAAGAGCCCGAAGAAGGGGGTCTCGGGTCCGGTGCTAATGATTGTATTGCACTGATTAGGATAGTCAGGACGGCTCGCTCTGGTAGTTGTCCACGTTAGGGCGCCTATCCAGGTCACGGGGGTTTCACCGTTTTTGTTCAGAAGGTAACAGTAGATCTCCGAATAGATAGGTTTTTTTTTGAAGGAGGACTCTGTCTCTTCCCAAATTTCTGTGGTTGCGGTGGTAGTTCTTCGATCACTGTCTCATTTTTGTATTCCTTGAATGTTTCAGAAACCCCTGGATGGGTAGAGGATACTGGAGGCTAATTTCGACTCTCCTGGAGGAAGCGGAGGTCAGACAATCCTTCGAGACTTTCTCCAGGGCCAGGATCTCGCTTTCTGCGACTTTGTAGTCGTAAGTCAGAGTGGTGGGAGATCTTCAAATAACGCGCGGGCGCAGGGTTCTTCCGCCAGCTCTCGAGCCTCAGGGCCCTGAACAGGTATCGCCTGTATCACGGGCCTGAGGAGGGGAAGCTCGAACAGCTTGTCTCGGTGGGGGCGACCGCGAGGATGTCTCAAAGGGTGAAATCTTCCTTAAGAAATCCAGTATGATAGACATTCGACTTTGGTTCTTGACGGGACTTGGTAAATTCCGCCTTCCGCTTTTTTTTGCCTTTTTTTAGCCGGGACCCTTTCAGAGCTGTAAGTGAAAGTAGTTTCTAGATTGGTGACGCGGGCTTGTCGATAGTACGGGAATCTGCTGACCAGGTCCAGATCAGGGATCCTGGAGGTCGTCTGGTCTTATTTTACTCGGGTCTCTTGGGGGAGAAGGAATGGACCGGGATTAGGCTGTCGGGCTTCCTGGGCTGAAGCATGTTCCCGAGCCAGGGTAGACCCCTCTATTGGCGTTTTGAAGGAATAAATAAGGGGTAGAGGAAGTGATGCGAGCGATTGAGGACTTGCTCTCAAGAAAATCGCCGGGGTCCTGATGGCCTAACATCAGAGTTTTTATCGGGACCTTTAAGGACACCTTGGGCTCCCCTCTTGGACCGACGTGTTTAATGAGTGCCTTTCCTCGGGTACTCTTCCGCGCTCGATGAGGAGTTCCGCCTTGATTCTTCATTCAAAGGTAGGATCCGACGCGGGTTGAGAACTGGAGACCCATGCAATTATTATCACGGACCGAAAGGTTTTGGCAATGGTGCCTGTTTAATCGGCTGGTGCATTTTGAGCCCCGGCTCTTTTCGGAGGTCCAGCACTGCTCGTTCCAGGCGCAGCACCGTTGGTGCCGACTTGGTGTCCGAGAGGCAGTGGAGCGGGGCAGGGATGGTCTTTGGAAGGGGTACCTGCTGTCCTTGACCGGCCAAGGCTGTTTGATGGGTCAACCACGAGTACCTTGGTTTGTCCTTCAGGAGATACAGGTCTGCATGGGAGGTTTGTCGATTGGCTTAGGACCTATTATGTCGGGGCGGTTAGTTTTCCTGCTTTGTGGTCGCTGTCACGTTGTTTGGTGAGGGCCGTCCCTTGTGTGAGGTAGGTCGGGGTTCGCGTCAGGGATGCCCTTTGAGCTCCTGTGGCTATATGTGTTCGCGTGGATCCCTTTTTAAGGCGACTCAATCGTTGGAGACGTTGGCGGGAGTCGGGGGTAGACCCGTCCGGCCCGGATGAGCCACTCTGGGGGTGGTAGTCGCTTACGCGGATGAATGTGACCATCGTTTGTGTCCTCCCGGAGGAGGCAGGGGGCTGGTTATGTCTGAAGTGAGCGCTATTCGGCCGCGTGAGGTTGCCCGGGTCGCAAGATCAACCTAGGACAAATGTGAAAGACTCTGGTTTGGGAGAAGGAGTACCCAGTTTCGATCTTCCCGGGCACTCTCCCAGGGACAGAACACTGCAAAAATTCTAGGCGTCGAATTCGGCCAGGGGGATTACCCCAAGCTAAATTGGGATGGCAGACTGAAGGACGCCGCTCGGAAGGTGAATCTGTGGAAGGGCTGGTCCCTATCCTTAAGGGAAAGGGTTGCCCTGATCAAAACGTACCTGCTCCCGTGTTTCATCTACTTGGGCAGCGTGTGCGCTTTGCCGGAACCTTTCTGGCCAAGGATCTACAGCTTGTTCTTCTGCCGTGGTTTGTGGGGTGGTTGGCAAGTGTGGGATGCCTAGTTCAGGGTGAGATGTGACGGTGTCCGTAAGTGAGTGTTTAGGGGTGTTTGTGTTGCTTGTATTGTGTATCAATGTCCGTCCGTTTTAGTGGTTTTTGATGAAACAGTCCTTTTTAAAGTAGTAAATGTTAGGCAGACCTCTGGCTTCAGATGGCACCCTCTCTGTGGGTACTCTCCTGCCGAGATTGGTTTCGGCCTTTCTTACAGGAGTGGGAGGTCTGGAGGGCGTGTGAAGACTGAGGACGCCGCTTTATGGTCATGCTCTCGGACTTACGCTACACCGTGTTTATGAAGTGTGATCAGCCCGGTGGGGTCTGGGGATATGGTGGGAGTTTTTTCGCAGGACGCTGTCGAGGAAGACAACTCGATCCAGCAGGTCCTGTTGACCCATTTTCCAGAAGCCCTGGCCCTAAGGGATTGCCCAGGTCCGGACCTTCGGTGTGGGTTTCTGCTTCTTTTGAATCTGAGTGGGTCCCAACAAGTTTTGGGGACTTGGTCCTGGCGCGGCCCTCCCATGGTATAGCTGTATGAAGGGTGATAACTTGAAGTGAAGAAAGTCGAAGATAGGGGCTGTCCTCGGGTGGAATGTCGGTAGCGTGCTGAAAGTATGGACCACTTCCTGCTTCAGTGTCCCTTCAATACAGGGGTGTATAAATCGGTTGGGGCCTCATAGGCTGGGCGGTCATTGCCAACTCTCTACCCCGAGTGGCGTATGGGAGGCATTCAAAACCTGGGTGGACGAGGTCGGGTGACACTCTTTGTGGTATGTTTAGTGGTTAGGCACTATGTGTGGTGTGCACGGTGTATAGTGTCCGGTGGTAGGTAAATCCTTCTGTCTGAGGGGTGAGGTGGTGTGGGAACATCCTGCGTGCGTTGTGTTGAAAATACTGCTCTGTTTGAGGTGGAATTAGGGTTGGGTGTTTCCGAGGATGTGGTGCCCATGTTGCTTGGAGGGGCTTCACTTTCGAGGTGCTTTAGCCTAGGAAATCCTCGCTTCCTGTGATGGGCTGGTGCTGTGTCATTGATAAAGATATTTTAGTTTTGCTTTTGGCCAAGTATGGTGTCAGGGCTTGCAGGTGACGAACTTGTGCCCAATATTGTGTGGAATGTGGTGTAGCGGTGTGGTTTGGGGGGGGGATGTGTGGGGGCTGTCCGGTTTGGGTCTCTCCTCGCATACAATGTGCTGATGTGACAGGAGATCTGGATGCGCCCTTCTGCTTTTGTGGGCGCTGGTTGGTTTGCTTTGGGTGGTGCGGGGGGCATGGCTAGGGCGGTTTTCTCATGCATGTGACTCTGTATTTATTGCTTATGTTGTGTTTGGAGTTTGTAGATTGAGTTTGCAGATTGAAGTTTGTAGGTTGTAGTTGTGTTTCTCTTGTAAATAGTTAAAAGTTTGGCGGGATGTAGGGGGGCCTAGTCAGGTTGGGAGGGGTTTTTGGTGGGGTTCGTCGGGCCCATGATGGACAGAGGAGGGACTCCGTATAGGGGTTCATGGGGTCCCAATGCTCACCCGGACGGGCCATGCTCTTTTGTGATTGTTCTTCTTTATAATTCTCGGATGAGATGTCTCTTTTTTTCCTTAGCCCATGAGGACAGAGGAAGGACTCTGGTTTATGGTGTTGATGGGGTAACCAAAATTCTTGGGGACAAGAGGGAACTTTTTTTTCTTCTCTGTTAGGTCTGGCTCAGTAAGTTTGGACTTTGGAAGTTCTTGTTAGGTTGGGTGGGGTGAAGGGGCCCATGATGGAACAGAGGAAGGGACTCGCCAAGGGTCATGGAGTCTCGGTGCGCCCGGACAGGGCATAATTTGAGTTCTTTTGCCTCGGCTGAGGTATATTTTTATTTTCTGAGTGTATTATTTTATTTTGTCTATGGGCTAAAGTGTGTTACAGGAGGTTGAGCCGTTGCGAGATGAGTAGAGTAATGCGTGGTGTGCGTTGTGTGTGTGTGTGTGGAGGGGAGGGGTGGGAGGGAGTGGGAGGGGGAGATAAAAAAAAAAAAAACAAAAAACAAAAAAGAAAAAAAAAAAAAATCACAGTGTGAGTGTGTGTCACTTGTGGAGTGTCGTGTGGGGTAGTGTGGTGTGTTATAGTGGTAGGGTTTTGCTCATGGGGGGGATGTGTGAGGGGGATGTGTGATTGATATGTACATGTTCTAGGGTAGATATGTTTAGTGCCAGTTTGGGACAAGTTGGCGAGTGATTTTGTTGTTGTATGTTTACAGATAACCTACGGACCAGGCGTTTGTGCTATAAGTTTGGAGAAGAATCTGGTGGCCGTTTTATTTTCCGTTTTATAAGGAAAAAAATGGATCTAGCTGGACTTATCATTGATTAATTTCTTGTGAGGGGAAGCTTCTCATATTATTGTAAAGTTCTTTTTTCTTTTTTGTTGTGTAGCTGGGTAAGCTGTTGTTATTGTTCGCGTTGTTAGTTACTGTTTGTCTTTTTGATACTGTTAAATTATTTATGTAATTTTCTAATAAATAAAAGATGTAGCGAGGTCTGACAGGAGAGGCCGCTGCTTCTTCCTGCAGGTGCTCGTCGATGGGGAGAGCAGTGAGGGTGTGGAGGAAGGACTGGGGAGTTCCCAGTTCAGTGGCCATTTCTGAGGGACTCCATGTTGTTTGTGCAGTGATAACAGCAGCGTCTGTCCTAGTAGGGTATTGCTGCCAGTGCTACACAGATGGGGGCGCTATGAAGCCGCTGACGCTGAGTCCTCGTTGTGCAGATGTATAGATAGGGCCCCGGAGCAGATACACGGGTAGTCGGGGGCTTCCGGAGCAGATACACGGGTAGTCGGGGCCCCCGGAGCAGATATATACCTATGGCCCCCACAGCAGATATATAGGTAGTCAGATGCCATCACGCTTTCTGCCGGGATACCAGTTTCATCGTCTAGTAGGCTATTAAGCCTATTTCTAAGCTTACTGTCCTAGTACGCTGCGGAGCAGGCAGCGTGACATTTACATCGTTTCCGCTGCGACGCGGCCTCCAAGTGGCGAGTTGGCTAGGATAAGGAGATCGCATGGCCTTGTGTGCTGTGGTGTAGCAGACTGTTGTGATACTGGGTCTAGTGACAGCGATGCAGCCGGGTGCGCCAGAGTTCAGCGCTTGGAAACCCCCAGGCGGTTGCTCGCTCCCCACCTGTCCATTGTGGGAAGGGCATTAACGTGCGTGCTCTGTTTCGTGGTGGGTGCTCGGTGCCGGTTTGTCAGTAAAAAGGCGAGGGGGCCCCTGCTTTGGGTTATTTGCCTGAGTTTGTGTTTATTTGCCCAGTCCAGGACATACAAGTTTTTATACTGTTGATTTAAAGATGTGATACATGAACACCATTGTCATTACTTCATATTTTGATTACAATTTGTAATACCATTTGTTAGTTCAAACACAATACAATACAATTGGTCAGGGGCGTAACTAGAGAGGCCTGAGCCCCATAACAAACTTTTCCACGCCACCCTCTACCTCCCTGACCGCAAACATTTACAGGTGTCCGTCCATAACAGTTACTAGATAATACAAGGAGCAAATTCCTCACCATACATATTTCATGATCATGTCTGATAGACCCCAGCATGGTCGCGGCAAGGATCCCGTTAGCAACAAGAAACCTCGGTTTTGGTCCGTGTGTGTGTTTCTTTATTTGATTGTTTTCACAGTGTGAGAGTCTATGTCATACTCTGCTCTGTTAATTGATTTCCTGGCCAACGCCCATAGTTCTGTGGTTCCTCCAGCATTCAGCTAGTTCATACTTATTCCTTGCAAAGTCTTTTGATTGACAACCTTTGTATTCCAACCCGGTCTTTTGTTGCTTCCACCTATTACCTCTGTTCTTTGTTCCTTCTTTGTTATAAAAGGTGTTCCTGAGTGTGCATCTGTCTCCCTTGCTCTGCTATACTGGGTTAGTTTTTTGTGCCTTGTAGTAGTGCCTGTTTAGATTGCTTCTTGACTTTACTGTTACCTGACCTTGGTATCTTACTAACTATTCTCTGCTTAAGTGATTCTATACTGCTTCTCCCGACTGTTGCTGCCCGGCATTTTTGCCCTTTCCCGAATTGTGTTTATGTTATTGTGTCTGTGTTTTGTGTATTCACTGCTTTGTTTTTCGTATTCGGGTTGGGGCTGTCCTGTCGAGGAGTCGGGCACGCCCTAAATCCAGGGACAGTGGGTTGGGAACAGCGTCAGGGCCTCACTCTGCCAGTATCTACCCGTGTGCTCTTGACTGTTTCTCACAACGTATCGCCATCATACTACTTCTGAACAAATCCCACTATACCAAGACCAACGTTACCAATAAAGTTAATTACATATAAACCTTACACTGCCAGAACATGCCAAAAATTCCCCACACATAGTGACTAAAATAATTTATATGATTATACTATTAAAATAAAGATCAGTATACAAAACCAATTTACCCCCCTATAGTAGTATATATCAGTTGTACACAGGCTCTACAGACTATATATATTACCACCATGTAGTGGTAGAAGCCAGGCTATTCAGACATATATTACCTCCATATAGGAAATTTAGTGGTAGTACCAGTGTACCAGGCTCTCAGCATAAACCCTTTTTTCCCCGAAAAAAAGACTAGTGCAATTTTTTAAGCTTAGAAATATGGCTCCCTGAAAATAAGACCCAGCGGTAGTCATTGCTGCGGCTCTCCCCGGAAAATTTATTAGAAGGTCTTAGTTGTGTTGAGGCTACTGGGGCAAGAGGTGCCATTTAAGAAAAGTGCTATTGCTAACGTCAGAGATTGGGCCAAAAAAAATTGACCATTTTTCGGGTTTGGAGATTCTGATGAGGGTTTAGAAATGATGAGTTGTGAATAAAAGTTGCTTTTAGTTCTTAAATACCGGGATCGGTAAATGTAACAAAGATTGTTGTACATGGAAATAGTCACAAGAAATTATTGATGGAGTTCAGAGTTTTGCTGGTTTTGATAATATTTGTGATACAACGTAATAGCATATACCTGGGCTAATATATATAATGCACACTGCCTCGTGTGTAGAATGGTCTGAATGTGGCCGTCTTCAGCAAACATATATCATTCCGACAGAGTTAAATAATAAAACTCACATTTATTGACAATCTTCATTCAAGTAAAAACCGTTGATCAGACATACTTGTATTCCTTTTCAATGATCTGCAACAGCAGTATCCACGGGCAGTGAAAGATTCAGTCCGGCTCAGTATCATGCAGCCGCATGTAGCTAGTGAGAGCAGTATGGACAGGGGGCGCCCTCCAGCGGAAGCGACGTTTAAAACATTCTTTGTATAATGAACATCCTAGGGTCCCCATCTTTTACCTTGTACCTAAGGTACATAAATCTGCCACCAATCCCCCGGGACGACCCATAGTTTCAGGGGTTAACTCTATATTTGAAAAAAATTGCCATTTATGTCGACCAATTTTTACAAAAATATGTTAAACGGGATCAGCGTTCTTTACAGGATACCACAGAATTGTTAAAAATTATAAAAAATTTGGATTGCAAAAATGTTACCTATTTAGTCACACTAGATATAAAATCTTTATACACAAACATCCCGCTTGAGGAAGGGATGGAGGCAGTGAGAACAGCACTATGTGAGGATGCGTCTTTATCTAATCAGCAGATTAACTTCACAATGTCAGTACTAGCCGTAATTTTGACTAAGACCTATTTTAGGTTTGGCACACAGTTTTTTTATACAGCAACAAGGCACCTCTATGGGATCGCCAGCAGCCCCGGGGTTTGCTAATCTTTATATGATGTTTTTTGAAAAAACCCATGTCTTTCCGTCATCCACATGTCGAACTGTGGCTTAGATATGTGGACGATGTCCTGTTATTATGGAAGGGCACTGGTGAACAACTCAATAATTTTATTGATATGCTCAATGCTTGCCATCCATTCATTCAGTTCTCGGCTACCATTAATGAACAAGTTGTTCATTATTTGGACGTTGAGATACAGAAGCATGAAGATACATTAAAAACCGTACTGTACACTAAACCTATGGAAAAAAACCATTACTCAAAACGAGTCATCATGCCCCTAGTGTATTCAATGGCATACCGAAAAGCCAGTTTGTCAGAGCAAGACGTATTTGCTCTGACACGTCATCATATATTGAACAGATGGAAAAGATCATCAAAAAATTTACACAGAGGTTATGATAGATCCAAATTGGAAACTATGGGACGGGATGTCTTAGCCATGGATAGAGATGGGTTGTTACAAACCAATAAGAAGGACGAAACAATGGATAGATTTTCATTTATCAGTGAGTTCGGATGCCAAAGTAAAAATATTGACTATATTATAAAAAAAGAAAAACACTGGCCGTTATTGTCTACTGATCCTAAATTCGGATACTTGTTTAAAATACCACCGAGATTCATTTATCGAAAGGCAAAAACCTTGGGGAATAAGCTCATTAGATCAGACATAAGGGATAAGAAACAAACTATGAGTGCAACAACAAAAAAAGAAGGGGCGTCTCCCTGCATGAATTGTCAAAATTGCCATGCCATCACACGAGGTCCATACATCACACATACCACAAAAGGTCATAAAATCAACATAAGGGGGACGCATACTTGCAATAGCAAAAATGTTATTTCTTTTTTTGAAGTGCCCTTGCAGTCTGGGGTATGTGGGACAGACCACCCGCAGTATTAAAGATAGAATTAACGAACATCGTTCAGCTATACGCACGTTCCAGAGTAAAATAGGCAAAAGTGATGATAATGACAATAGAAAATTTGGAGAAAGCTCTGTTGCTCGTCATTTTTATGAGAGACGCCACGGAGTGTCAGAACTCCGATGGTGCATTTTAGAACAAGTCTATCCCTTAGAAGGCACATCAATAGAAAGAACACTCTTACGTAGAGAGGCCATGTGGATTTTCAAATTAGACACACTCGACCCCAAGGGACTAAATGAAAACCTTAATATGAATGTATTTCTGTAAATGTAATAATGTATGTTCTGAAATCGTATGTTTTTAAATGTTTTTAATGTTGTCAGACACTGTTACTAATTAATAATGGCGATTAATCTCCTATAGAAGTATAGTCTCCAATCACCTACCTGTGCTTGAGAAAGGAGGAGTTTGTCTTCCGAAACGTCGCTTCCGCTGGAGGGCGACGCCCCCTGTCCATACTGCTCTCACTAGCTACGTGCGGCTGCATGATACTGAGCCGGACTGAATCTTTCACTGCCCGTGGATACTGCTGTTGCAGATCATTGAAAAGGAATACAAGTATGGCTGATGGACGGTTTTTACTTGAATGAAGATTGTCAATAAATGTGAGTTTTATTATTTACCTTGGTCGGAATGATATGTGTTTGCTAATATTTGTGATGACATGACTACAGTACATAAGTAACTGTTGATTTTTTTTTTTTTTTTTCAGCAATAAATGTGAATTCTTGTTAATGATAAAATAATACATACCCAGAAAATAATACCTAGCGCGTCTCTAGGAGCAAAAATTAATATAAGACACTGTCGCATTTACAGGGAAACAGGGTAAGTGATTACAATGCATTTACATCTGACTCACAGGTGATGTTTCTCTGAGTCATTCACTTTCACTTTTGTTCTGCATCCCGTACAGACGTCTATGATGACTTCTCCCGGCCATCACTCAATCCTGCAGATTTGGACGCTAATATCTTAGAATCCTCACTTTTCCAGCGTCTCCCTCATTCTCTCCCACCTCTAAACAAACTTCCCAAGAATGGGAAAACGGGTACAGGCCATAGCTTAGAAGCACAGTCTCCTAGAAGGGTGGGGAGGAACAGAGGGCTAACCCCCTGGAGACTATGCTACAGCTATGGCCTATACCCCATCAGATTTACACTACCCAATAGGTAGGCCCAGGTAGCTAGGTAGACCCCGATTAGATAGGTTGGTAGATCCCTGTTAGGTTGGTAGGTCCCCATGGTAAGGCTATGGTAGACACCATTGATATGTTGGTCATGTGCCCTCAGGTAGTTAGTAAAAACATAATGAATTCACCTCCACAACCCCAACATGATGAGTGTCAGTACTGCTTCTTGAGCCCCGCATTGGGCGCATGATGATATGAATTCCTCATCACAAGAAGTACAACCCCCCGACCCTACGTCAACACTAGGGGCTGATGCCTGGTAGGCCTAAGGCTTAGACTTACAATGATTAGCAAGTCAGAAACTGTGGTGTTCCTGCACGCTGAGACCGCAGTCGCTGCCTCTGAACGCTCAAAACCCTGGGAACAGAGGATTAACCCCCTGGAGACTGAGCTACGGCTATGGCCTATACCCCATCAGATTTACATTACCCGATAGGTTGGTAGAATCGCATTAGATAGGTTGGAGTAGAACCGTCTGTTAGGTGTGGAGGTCGATATAGCCCAGGTAAACCCTGTTCAGGTTGAGCCCCCAGTAGGCAGGTAGACTCCCATTAGATATGTTGTAGGCTCCAGGTAGTTAGGCAGGCAGGCAGCGGCTAGGTCCCAGGTACGTAGGTTATGCCATAGGTAGGTAGATTGGCCCTAGGAAGGTAGGCAATAGTTAAGCCCCAAGTAAGTATGCATGCAGGCCCCAGGTAGGTAAATAGGTAGCCTCCAGTTAGCTAGGTAGGCTGTAGGTAGGCCCTAGGAGCTAGGCTGTAGCTAGGCCCCAGGTAGCTATGTAGACTGAGTATTCTAGGCTCTGAGGAGGTAGGCCTGTAGTGGCCCCACGGGGTAGGAGATGGTATGCGTATAGGTGGGCCCCCCTGTAGCTAGATAGGTAGGCTATAGGTGTGCCCCCTGTAGCTAGGTAGGTAGGCTATAGGTGGGTCCCAGGAAGCAAGGTAGGTAGACTATATGTGGGCTCCACATAGGTAGATGGGTATTTAGGTTATAGGTGTGCCCCACATAGGTAGGTAGGCTATAAGCCGTCCCCACATAGGTAGGTAAGCTATAGTGGGCCAGTGGTAGGTAGGCGATATTTGGGCCCCTGGTAGGTAGGCTGTAGTTTTAGCCCCTGGTAGGTAAAAAAAAAGAAAAAAAAAGCTATGGTTGGCCCTGGAAGGTAGGTTGGCTACCGGTGGGCCCCTGGTAGGTAGGAAGGCAGGGCCCAATTAGTAAAAAATAATGAATTGCGACCCCCGACGCAATTAGCGGCAGGCTGGCTTCTGAGCCCGGCATGGGCGGCACGATGATATGATCTTATTGCGCCGCCTAAATCAACATTAGAGGCCGATACCTGGTAGGCCTAAGGCTTACCGGATGGATCAGTGGAGCAGAGCACCAGGGGCATTCTGCTCTGCTGAGACCGCATAGTCGCTGCCTCGGAAAACAGGGCCCGGGCGTTCTGAGGTACGATGCGATGGGCCTCGTAGCAGCCGCTATGGTTACTATGGTGGTAAGTCCGCCCCTGCAGTTGTGTACTTCTACTAAACATACCTTTAATACCTAAGCAAAATCTTTGTTTTGCATTAGTAATAAATAATTTGCAGCAAATCATCTGGTAAATCAGTCATTATTACACAGTATTTATGGAAAAACGAGAAGAACCTCTTATCCAGCCATTGCTTCAATGATTAAATATTAGGTAAACAGGTTGTTTATTGTCGGGGAGGCTAAAAATCTGGGGGACTTTTCTTTAATGGTCCTAGAAGTAATGGAAGGTTACAGCAATCATCCCACATCCCAGTCGCCATATATATAAACTAATGTGACTTATCAGTGATTAGGACTGGGGAACAAATGGCCCACCAATAATGGAATATGTGCTACATAGGCTTTAGGAATACAGTGTGGGGTAACACAGAAAGTATTCAGAACCCTTTACATTTTTCACTCTTTATTTCATAGCAGCCATTTGGTAAGATTCTGAACCCCCCACCCACACCCATATATGATGCTGCCACCAGACCATGGTTCACCCCGTTCGGGATTTTGTATTGGGCAGGTGATGAGCAGGGCCTGGTTTTCTTCACCGCTTATAATTAACACCAAAATGTTCAGTCTCCGTCCCATCAGACCAGAGAATCTTGTTTCTCATAGTTTGGGAGTCCTTGATGTGTTTTTTGCACACTGTATGCAGCTTTCAGATGTCTTGCATGAGGAGAGGTGTTCGAGTCGGCACACTCTGCATAAAGCCCCCGACTGTGGAGGCTGCAATGATAGTTGACTTTGTGGAACTTTCTCCCATCTCCCTACTGCATCCTGAGCTCAAGGCACAGTGGATCTTGAGTTCGTCTTTACCTCTCTCCTCACCCAAGGCTCTTCTTCTGTAATCTTAGTTTTTGCTGGAACCCCAGATCGACGGAAGAGTTGTGGCATTGTCGTCTTTTTCGTTTAGGATATATGGAGGCCACTGTGCTCTTGGGAACCTTGAGTGCAGCAGAAATTTCTTTTGAAACCTTTGGCCAGACTCTGTGCCTTGGCCAAAATTTCTGTCACTGACTCCTTGGGCCAGTTCCTTAGACCTCGAGACTCTCAGTGCTCTGTCATCAACTGTGAGCTGTGAGGTCTTATATAGACCAGGTGTGTGGCCTTTCCTTATCAAGTCCAATCAGTTTAATTAAACACAGCTGTACTCCAATGTAAGGAGTAGAACCATCTCGAAGGAGATCAGAAGGAAATGACCGCATGAGAGTTAAATATAGGTGTCACAGCAAAGGGTCTGAATATTTGACCATGTGATAATTCACAAGATTTTTTCTTGTTTCATAAATTTGCAAAAATATCTACATTTGTATTTTTTTTCTCAAGATGGGGGAGGCAGAGTGTAAGTTAAGGAGGAAAAAATGAACTTTTTGGATCTTACCAAATGGCTGCAATAAAAACAAAGATGAACAATTTAAAAGGGGTCTAGAAAACGTCCGTACCCACTGTAGTAACAATAATTAATAAATCCTCTATTTGGGAAATTATTAAACAATTTTATTTAATGACCTAAAGAACTAAGAAAAAGTGTATTATCTCTTTACTTCTCACTACTTCAAAGGCAAGCGCTTCTGGCAGGAACAAAGTCCGCAACAGATAGCCTAAATGCTAAGGAAATAAAACATTTAAAACTTAGTAAATAATAAGAGAAGTCACATCCCTGTTTTTACTTGACCACTGATACGAGTCCCCTCACCCCCCCCCCCCCCATGCATCTTGTAGAGCCAGCACTGTGGCGTCCAATACTCCACACTCATCCTGGTCCACTGTGGGGTCATATATCGGTGGTATCCATAAACGTCTACCATAAATACTGATAGATGAGGGTCTCCCCTCTGGAGAACAGGCCTCACCCGTCTCTCAGGGAGATGGGGCCACTGCTCGGGGGAGGGGAATGAATAGAAAATTACCACACATGTAAGGGTTTCCCTTCACTTCTTAGGAGTTACGGCACGCCGAGCGCGGCCCCCAAGGTGGGGCCCCTCATTATCAGGACATTATGGACTATCTGGGATGTGTGGGAAAACCCCCGTATCCATGTGGTGAGTCCTAAAAAGCTGCTTCTCTTCCCCCCAAGGTTTGTATGCCCCACACATGTTTGTAACCCCTGTAGGTTTTGGGGCCCCTCCTGTCTCCTGAAGGCCCCCTGCAGCTAAACCTTTTCCATTCATCCGTTTTCCCCTTTTCTCTACACACGTTGTTTCTCCTGAATGACCCACCAAGGTGGACAGGGACAGGAATGAGACAACAGAAGGAAAATTTTAGCCTCCCCTTGGAGATCCTCCATGGGAAACCGGAGAGGTAATTTCTCTAGATTTTTTATCTAACAAGTAAATACAGAAGAGAAAGTCCATAATAGGAGGAATCCAGTGTCTCGGAAGAGCCCCGGGAAATTGGATGTGTTGTGCTGTTACTATCTTCCTTTCGCTCCCTCCAGCACAATTTTTCCCGGAGCCAATGGATTTTGTCAGGGACTTTTTCAGGACACCACCCCATTCCTTTTGCTAGTTGTTAGTGTTCCTAAATGTGCTTCTATGGTTTTGCTTTCGGTTTCTGTATTGATTTTCCTTTTGTTTTGAATATTTTGCCTTCCGCCGCCCTTTATCTTTGCCCGGGGGGGACCGGGTTCATTTCAAGGAGGAAATGAGCATCAGAAAACCTGCAGATAGCCCCCAGTGGTCAGTTATGTATCATGGGAACAATGCTGTTAGTAATGTAATAGGAGCAATGATAATGGGGAGTCGCTCGTTTACCAGGGGAGGGGCCGGAGGAGCCAAGGGAATCAGCTTTGGTCGGGTTCGCCAGAGGAGCCAGGAATCGATGGCGGGGTTTAGCCCGGAGGAAGAAGGGGAATAGTTGGTCGGTTCACCGGAGGACCGAGGGAAATCAGATGGTCGGGTTTATCCTGGAGGAGCCAAGGGAATTAGATGATTGGGTTCAGCCCGGAGGAGCCAAGGGAATCAGATGATTGGGTTCAGCCCGGAGGAGCCAAGGGAATCAGATGATTGGGTTCAGCCCGGAGGAGCCAAGGGAATCAGATGGTGGGGTCAGCAAAGAGGAGCCAAGGGAATCAGATGGTCCGGGTCAGACAGGAGGAGCCGAGGGAATCAGATGTCGGGGTCAGCCGAGTAGCCAGGGGAATCAGAGGGTTTTGGGTTCACCCCGGAGGACTGGATTTATTAAATTAGTTGGTACATTCTATAGAAACACAGAGTTGATGCCCAGAGGAAAAGAATAAGGTCCATCTAGACGGCTCTTACGGTTAATTTTCTAACCACATTTGTAAAGGTTTCCATCATGTCGCCTCTTTTCTCCACACAATACAATTTTTAAGTCTCTTGTAAGATGGTTTAGGACTTTGTAGCCCATCTTTGCACTTGTTCCATTTTACTTAAGTAATCTTATAGGTAAAGTCTCTAGCACTGACCCCAGTATTTCAGATGTAGTGTCATAACCTCCCTATTTTTACTAAGAGAGGAATACTGGGGAGGGTGGGGGGGGGGAGTAAAGATATATATCATAAAAAGTACAGTAACCTAGATATGGTTTAATGCAAGACTACAAAAATGGTGAAGGGTCTTTAGCTTGAGAATTATCCTGAACAAGTTTGAAAACCTAATTTGTAGAGATTGGAAGAAAGGGAAGACATATTATTCAGTAACTATAATGAAGGTGTGACAACGTAGAAGAGGGTTCTTTACTGTAAGAGCAGTGAGACTATGGACCTTTCTGCCAGAGGAGTTATCAGGGGAAGTCACAGCCCAGAAGTCCACACGTGTCCTGGACGTCTCTCAGTTCAGGAATAATATTAGTTCTAATCACTAGATTTCTGGAGATCGGTCACTGATCCAGGGATTTCTCTCCATACACAGGATTACACAGTAGTGAAGAAGACGTCAGATGACTGTGTGGCCCCCAGCAGCTGTCCCCTAGTTGTCAGAGAGATGGAGCCTGGGCCCCATCATAGAGTCCCCCCGGCACTTCACTGATACATGAGAGGGACAATAAGCAGAAGATCCTAAGAACTCCACCAACAAGATGACGAGCTGCTGACTGAGAGGTGACGCCGCTGGGAATGCTGTGGACATATACAGTAACACCACTGGAGGGGCTCTGGTGGATGACCGTATCATTTTGTGTGTCAGGCTTCCTATAAGGTGTCAGGATGTCGCTGTCTTTTCTCCATGGAGGAGTGGGAGTATTTAGATAGAACACAAGGATCTGTACAAGGACGTCATGATGGAGGATCTGGAGAATCACCGGCCTCTTATGTCACAAGGTAAGGAGATAGACCTGGTTATCTCGCCTATTACTTTGGGTGCAGGACGGCACTAGCAGCCATGTTGGAGGTTTAAAAATAATTTTTCATCTGCTTCTCCTCTGCCCCCAGAGGGTTCTGTATGGTCACACATGAATGTGGGCCCCTGTATGATTTGGGACCCTCCATTTCACCATAAATCGCCTGCAAGTACTGAGAATCTACCAGTTCATCCCGTTTTCTCCTATCTCATACACAGCGCTCCTTCTCCTTGAATGACCCACCAAGGATGGAACGGACAGGGAAAGAGATCAGCAGAAGAATATTAGACCTCGCTTTGGAGATCCTCCAACCTGTGACCGGAGAGTAAACTTCTCTAGATTTCTGTCATCTCTATTAGTCTAACAGATTCAATGTTAGAAAGGAGAAAAAGCCATAATAGGAGGAATCCAGCGTCCTGTGTAAGAGCTTCAGGAGCTTCCATAGTGGATGAACTGTGGCAGGCGGAAAACCTACAGATCAGCCCCCAGATATGGTTCAGTTTATGTATCAAGGGAACCAATGCAGCCATAGTAATGTTATAGGACCAATGAGAATGTAAGTCCACCCATTTAGTCTCGAGGAGGAGAGGACCCGGAGGAGCCAAGGGGATCAGAGGTTGGGTTTCCCCTCGGAGACCTTGATTTTTTTTCCACTATTTTGTCAGTTACATAGTTATAGAAGATGTCGGCTGTTGGTGACCACATCATTCATCTATGTTGCCTTTATTAATATCTCTTTTTCATGTTAGATAGATTTGTTTATTCCAGGCAGGTTTTTACAGTCACTGTTTGATTTTCCAACCATAATTGGTTATGTTTCCATCAATGTCGCCCCCTTCCCTGCTTTCCTCCTCCGGCAAGTACAGTTCTTGGGTCGCCTCCTTAGTTTTAAAGGCTTCTATTTTTTAACCAATCTCTGTTTGTAGCTGTCTCTCCAAAACTACCCACTATTTTCCCGATGTGGGGTCACTAGATGATCTTTATAGCAGGGTCACAATCTTTTCTTTCTACTGGGGAGAATATTGAAGGTCACATCCATAGACTTCATTAACAAAGAAGACCAAAAAATAGAAATGGTTTAGACAGACGCAGAATGGGGTGAAGGTTGTGGTCTCAATTGTGATTTCAGATTTCTTAGGGATTCCTAATTGATATGAGTAGTGGCCGGAGTGGCGTCAGAGATTCCAGATATAGCATATGGTGTGATTGAGTTTCCAAAGTGTGTATGTGTGTGTTGTAATATATATACTATAGATGAATAATATATATATATATATATATATATATATATAGATATAGATGTAGATGTAGATAGATAGATATGTATGTATAATATCTATCAATGTAATTATTCCACTTTATTATCAGCAAGTTACATATAGAAAATAAGAATTTTATGCCTCATGGATGTAGTCGTTATTGTCCCCTAAAGCAAAACCTCAGCTCATAATTGTTTCCTGTCAGATTGTGAGGTCATATACACTGGATGTTTAGCCACAAGCATAAGAGAACAACAACTTCAGAGATAAACTTCTAGTGCTTACTAAACCGTCGATATTATAATAGTGGAATACGCAAGACTTGCCGAGACCATACGCCATGATGTCTCCGCTACAATGTCTCCAGCTTTACACTTTCTCTGGCCAGATGGAAGTTATATCATGGGGGAAGTCACGGCTCAGAAGTCCACACGAGTCCTGAGGTCTTCTCAGTGTCAGGAATAATATTAGTTCTAGTCACTAGATTTCTGGAGATCGGTCACTAATCCAGGTATTTTCTCTCCAACACAGATTACACAGTAGTGAAGAAGACGTCAGGTGACTGGTGGCCCCCAGCAGCTAAGTCCCTGTGTGTCAGGAGGATGGAGCCGGGGCCCCATCATAGACCTTTCCCGCACTTCACTTGATACATGAGAGGGACAATAACAGAAGATCCTAGAACTCCACCCAACAAGATGGTGTCGGGAGCTGCTGACCTGGGAGGTGATGCTCGCTGGAATGCTGGGACATTATAACAGTAAACATGTTTGTCCATCCATTTCCTCCTTCTTCTCCTTCATATTTCCTCAACACTCAATATGGAGAAAACAGAGTTCATCATCTTTTCCCCATCCTCTCCACCCTCCATCATCTAACAAATCTATCACATCAATGGCTCCACACTCTCCCCCACCCTACAAGTCTGCTGCTTGGTTACAACCCTTTTCTCTGCCCTGTCCTTCGAACCACACATCCAAGCCCTTACCACGGCCTCCAACTAAATAAATATTTCCCGGAATTTTGCTTCCTCTTTCGATTTTGATCAAAAAAATTGCATCTTCTCCCTGCAACATCTCACAGCCTATTTACTGAAACAGTCTTTCTTGTGGCCTTCATCTGATGACTCACGCTCCCCTTCAATCCATCTCTCTGCCCATCTGATCCACCACTCTTCTCACTCTCCCTTTCTCTCCCCTATGACAAAATCCTTCACTGCTACTGAATTGCCCAGAGATTTCAGTTCAACCTGCTAACAACGGACATACAAAGTCTCCCACATTCACTCCCCTCCATACATTCTCTAGCATTAATTTTGAGATACCTCCAACACGCATCACCGCTCTTCAACTGGGACCTTATTTACTCTCCCCCTTGTCAGCTCCACCACACAACTGCCTTCCGAAATCTGCTTCCCGTTCTTTACTGTACTTATCACCACAGCACCACATCAAGACTCTCTGCTTCCCTTTACTAGTCTAAACCGTACAATAAAACCCATCTGACATTACCCCCATAATACTCACAGCTTCTGTCCCTCACCTTCTATCTCCCCTGTCTTCATTGTGGATTGTAAGCGCTCTCTTCTTCCGTATCCATTGTGTGTACAGTAATATTATTGTATTATATAAAATATTTCTTCATACCACATATTAATTCATCTTGGACCTTCTGCAGTGTGTCTTGACACACAATTATTTTATTTTTAATGGTAAAGTACTTCCACCATCTCCTGGCACTGCCATGGCCTGTGCAGGAGGGGGCACCATTGTGTTTCTATATCTGCAACTACTTGGACTTCTATGATGGCCCAAGTTAATATATAGGTTGTGATAAATGTTTGCATTAGACGCTGGATAGCATCATATTTTTTTGAATTGTAGCTATTTGAATACAACTTACCTGGAAGAGACCCTGCTTTTTTCTACATAGGTAGACTGTATTTCTGAGAGTATATTTAGGACTCTATGTTCCTTTTGTAAAATGTTAGGGTTCCAAAGTCCAGGACCCCATTTCAGGGCGATCGTCCTTTGTATGGGTAGTTAGTTTAGTGTTCTTGATTTAAAGAGCTTGTTTAGGTGTTTATGTTTATTAAAGTTTAGTAAAAGTTAAGTTTCAGGGAACCATTTTTAGGTTATTGTCCTCTGATTTTTTTTTCTTGATAAATCCTGTATGGTTTTACTGTCTTTTGCTTTTTCCATGTAAACCAACAAAATGGATTTGTGAATTCCTGCTATATTCTGTACCTGAACCCTGGGCTGTACAGGCACCCTGATTTAATGGGGGCTCGGGTGAAAACCATAATAAATAAAACATCAATGGAGGGAGTGGGTGATGACTGTATCATTTTGTGTGTCAGGTTCCTATAAGGGTGTCAGGAGGTCGCTATGTCCTATTTTTCTTCCATGAGGATTGGGAGTATTTAGAAGGACACAAGATCTGTACAAGGACGTCATGAAGTATGGATCAGGAGAATCACCGCTCTATGTCCACAAGGTAAGGAGATAGAGCTAGGTTATCTCACCCTATGTACTTTGGGGCAAGGACGGCAACTGGTGGGCCATGTGAGATTTTAAGATAGTGTCTCATCAAGATAAAGATTTTTATATTGTGTTTTTGTTAATATGAACCATGTTGGATTGTTGTTTGACTTTTCATAATACTGATCTGTATTTTAAAAAAGTCCTGAACTCCTGCAGGTTTCACTTTGTCACTAATCCCCTCCCCTGAATGAGGTGCATTGACACTTCCTCTTTTCCATTGAAGTCTCCTCATCGCAGAGATGGATTACAATGGACAGGATGACACCGACTTGTAGATTAACATGGCTTATCACCATTCACAGTAGTTAAAAAATATCATTATAGCTTCCCCAGTCCCCACACATTGACTTCTGCCCAGGTCCAACAGCATGCCTCAGGCACTCTTCCATAGAAGTCAATGAGTAACAAAAGTCCCTTGGGTTTTCCCCTTTAACCGTACACGCAAGGATCTTATGTTGCCTAGCAAGGTGACTCCTAGCCAGTTTCCTACCCAATGTGGCCCAGCGACGATTACAGCTCTACATTGGAAGCCTGTTACAGGTGGAACAGACTAGAAGGGTGGACCCAGACAAGCTGAAGCGCATGAAAAGGGTGGAGTTCTTTCGTAGTGAGGTACAAGGCTGAAGTGTCAAGGCAGGACTGGGCAGGAAGCATGGAATCAGGAAAAAGCCAGAGAGTCAGAAACCAGAAAGCAACACGTGCGAAATCACTTCAGTAACCCTAGTATGTAACACTGAAGATAGAGCATAATAGCTTGGAGAGGTGAATCCTCTACACTAGCCACATATGAAACAAAGCCGTAAGGTATCAAACACTCTCTTTTTAAATCTAAAAGGCCAGAACGCACCCTATCCCAAAAAAATCAGCAGCCGTAATAGAGCAGACACTGCAGAGTACCTGGGAGCCACACACCAGCACGCAAATGTGGTGGCCTCCTGTCCTATGCAGCCCTGGAGATGAGCTTTAGTGTGGTTGCTTACCCTGGTGGTCCACGAACATCTCATTAGGATCAGTCAGACCACCTAGATCATGTCTTACAAATGATGTGGAGTGACTTCTTCAGTCATTACACTCATAGGCTTCTTCCCAGCACTGGACGTGTGGACATTTTGAGATGGAAACAAAAAACCACCAGGCGGAGCCAATACACAAGATGTAACATTATATCAGAAACAAAATGTATTTCCTTACATGAATTCCAGGTTGAAAAAATAGTTCAGACTTCCAAGATCTGGCAAAAAAAATAATCATGAGGGTCGAAGCCACAAATGAAAACATAAAATATTATATTAAATGAGGGAGGCCAGAAGCAGGTATTAAGTGTATGATCTCCATACACTTACTCTGAAATAAGTCACACATTCCCAATATAACTGATACAAGTGTGAGTGTCCTGGTCATTTAAAAAAGTGAAGTGATCTTCTCCCATCTGCTGACAATATGTGACGGTAGTATCTTTACTGCCGTCTATCAAAGGGGGATATTATTAGTGGGGATGCCAGCAGCTCCTATTAGCGTTCCTCATAGGTATCGTTATCCTAACTCTAGATGTCTAACTTCCCCTGATAAGGAGCTGGACGCCTGGAAAATGCCCAAGATGCCTTTCTTCCCATATTTTGGGTGGGAAAATTACTTGTGAAGAATAGAGAAAAAATATCAATACACCTTATACAGTGGTATACAGGAAAGTATTCAGGACCCTTTAATGTTTCACACTCTCTTACATTGCAGTCATGTTGGTAAGATCCAAAAAGTTCTTTTTTTTGCTCATTAATGGTACACTACTGCACCCCCACTTGAAAGAAAGAAGAACAGAAAATGTAGATATTTTTGGTAATTTAATAAACAAGAAAAAACCTGAAATACACATGGTCATAAGTATCAACTTGCTGTGACACTCATATTTAACTCACATACTGTCCATTTCCCTTCTCATCCTACTACCTTTATTGGAGTCCAAGCAGTGGTTAATTAAACTGTTTGGACTGGATTAGAAGGCACACACCTTCTATATAAGAGACCCCTAGCAGTGCACAGTGAGAATCATGAGGTCTAAGGAACTTTCCAAATAGCTCAGAGACAGAATTGTGGCAAGGCACAGATCTGGCCAAGGTTACTACAATGTCTGCAGCACTCAAGGTTCCTAAGAGCACAGTGGCCTCCATAATCCTAGTAATGGAAGAAGTTTTGGGACTACCACTAACTTTTCCTCGACCTGGCTGGCCACTAAACTAAGCAGACTCGTGGAGAAGAGCCTTGGTGAGGAGAGAGGTAAAGAAGATCCCCCCACGATCAAAGTGCTGAGCTCGCAGAAATGCAGTAGGGAGATGGGAAAAGTTTCCACAAAGTCCAACTATTAACTGCAGCCCTCCACCATCCCAGGCTTTATGGCAGAGTGTGCCGATGGAAGCCGCTCCTCAGTGAAATACATGTGAAAGCTGCAGACAGTTTGCACATGAAGGATCCCAGACTAGGAGAAACAATGATTCTCTGCTAATGAATGAAATTGGAACTTTTTATGATGTTAGTTGTAAGCAGGTAATTGTGGTTATAATTGAAGGAAAGATGAATGCGGCCAAGTACAGAGATATCCTGGATTAAACCTTTCCCCAGAGTGCTTCTGGACGCTCAGACGGGCTGAAGGTTTCTTCTTCCAACAAGACAATTATCCTAAGCACACAGCTAAAATAACAAAGCAACTGCTTCATAACACTCTTTGACCATTTTTGACTGCCCAGCCAGGCCCTGACCTTGAACCCTATTGAGCATCGGCTGGAGAGACATGAAACTGCCTGTCTACCAAGTTTCACCACCAACCTTAGGAACTGGAGAGGATCTGCAAGGAATAATGGCAGAGATCCCCAAATGCAGGTGTGAAAAACTTGTTCATCACCCAAGAAGACTGTAGTATTGAAAAGGGTGCTTTCAACTCGAACTGAGCAAAGGTCTGTAAGAACTTTAAGACCATGTGATGTTTTCAGTTTTTTCTTGGTTTAAAATGGCAAAAAATCTACCATTTAGTGGTTTTTTTTCTTTCAAGATGGGGGGGGGTGCACGAGTGTAACATTAATGAGCAAGCAAAAATGAACTTTTTTGATATAACCAAATGCTGCGACGAAGATTGAAAAAGTGTTAAAGGGGTCTGGAATACTTCCAACCCACTGTATACAGGTTCGTCTCCATTTACCATCTCCTTTTAGTATTTTGTTTTCGTATACCAGCCTGAGTGAGGCCAAAAGGAGACTCATTGGATGAATGAGCCCGATGAATACACTTGATGTCTAAGCTGGGAGTCATTTCTCATCATATTCTCCAACATGAGAGCAATAATTTGGGGTGGGAACACAGCCAAAAAACAACAGGAGTGACCCCCCTGAATTGATCATTTGGATGAACATGCTGCTATAGAGAAATATCACCCAGCAACTTACTGGACATATTATATCATAGCCCACAGTATGGGGGATAGCTAAAAGTAACCTTCCAAGCTAGTTCTGCAAGTCTTCATAAGTGACACTGCTCCCAAAATGATCCAAACACTAGAGAAGAAACATTGTCTCCCTAACACTCTATATCACTACAGGAACCATCTGATTTTTTAGCTTCAAATCCAAAATATCCCTTAAATCTTTTTCTAGTCCTTTCCTTCAGAAAAAAACTCACAGACATAAATCTAATTTTGCCTATTTGGGTTAAATTTGTAGCAAAAATTCACAGTGAAGAAAAAAACCCAATTAAAAAATAACTTTTACTTGATATGCCTTAAAAGAATCCCTCCAAATGAGCCCCGCAAAAAACACCAAAATTTTTTCTCCTAGAGAGAAGAAAGCGGTTCCTAAATCTAAATACCAATATATGGTATTGACCCAAGGGTAAAATTGCCCCCCTCGCGGAGATTTCGCCCCAACGGAGCGGCCCCCACCTATTGAGAGCGCACCCTATCAACCCCTTAAACGTTCCTAAAAGGAACTCAGGACCCCCATATTTTTAGACACCTGGAGAAACAATTCTATCCACATAAAATCATTCTTTTTATCCAGTACAAAACAAAAAAAAAAAAAACAAAAACAACTTTTCTGTTGCATCATTGATTAAAACCTGTGTAAATTTGTTCAAGACCCAAAAAACAAAAAAAAAAAACAACGTTTTTTTTGGTATTCATTAATTCAAAAAAACCCGGTTTGTTTTGAAAAAACCCCGACGCGTTTCCCCCAAAAATTCTATAGGGTTCATCGGGGGAACAAAGGAACTTTTAGCCAACAAGACTAAAAACACAGCTAATAGACTAATAAGTAAAGTACTTAGCTGATATCTTAATGGTGGAAATGCCGTCAAAAAACCAATAAGATACAGATTTGATGATGTGTCGATGCCTCATGTGGAAATACTGCCATCACCATGCTCCCCAGGGAGATCTTTAAATGACATCCCGGAAGTAACTCACAAACCCAAAACCCACATTTCCTTTTCCCCCCCCCGCCCCCCCCCCCCCCCCTCCCCAGGGAGTCAATTCGGGCCCCCCCCCCCCCCCGAAAGAATCTCTCTTTCCAGATAGTTCACAGGGGAAGAGCGGGGTCCCCCCTTTTTGGGGTGGGTAAGTGAAGCGTCTACCGCCATTTAACACCACAAACACGCTGCAGAGGTGCGAGGATTACATGCGCAGACACCGTTCGACAAAACCTATCGACGGTTTGCAACATCCCGCGCCAATACAAACATAATAACAGGAACATATATGCAACTTTCTTATCAAACACCAATTTAATACATATGAGGAATAGATAAGAGGGAAGCATAAAGCATCGCCCCCTGGGATCATAATCAGATAATAAAAGATCAGAATAGATGTGTTGGTGGGCAATCCTGTCCCATAACCCCAAAACGCACGATCACCAAAAAGGGAAACCCTTTATACCTTTAGGATATTTATAAAATAGAAAAAACAGTTAAAAAAAACCTTTGCATAAACAATAGATATACGGCTATAACCAGTACTAAAAATATACTGTAGGAAAAATCATTTGGATATAAAATAAAGAATAAAATTTTTTAAGAAGCAGCCAAAATACAGTAACCATTCAGGCCACTCATTTTTCATATTTTGAGCCTATACTCCATTCAGTCTCCTTACAAAAAGGATTTTTCTAGCACCTTTTTTTAGAGGGAATTCTGGATTTTTTCAAAACAAAACAAAAGAAAGACAAATATAATCACCCTTGTGGTACCCCACACAAGCGGGCCAATGGGGTGCTCTGCGATGTCTCATATCCCCCAAATGTTCACCTAACCTAGTTTTTTGATTTCTATTTTTTTCCACATACTTTTTTTTAAATTGAACAGGGGCAGAGATAGACTACCCCTTTAAGTAACAAATTTAAAAATTTCTCGGGTCCTGAAATTTTCCTGTGACCTACTACAAAATTCCTTGGGTTTTTTGCACATAGGGGCATTGATACACACTTTCCACAATTGTACATACCAATAGGTCACTTTAACCAAGACTGGGGGTTTGGGTGGAGGGGTGTGTGACTATTATTAACTATCCCCGCAGGGGCCTCCCTCTCCGATAGTCACAGAGGGGTTAAATGGGAAAAAACTCCTTCCAAGCCTTGTCACTCGTAATAATCCCATATTTCCTCAAGATCTTATAAAAACTTCATTTTCCTAAAATCATCATACCTCCCAAATTACTCTCACTTCGATTTCTCTTGGTCCTTTTTTGGACTAGGGTTGAAAGGGTGTTTTATCCTTCTCCAAAGGGATATTTAAAGGCCCATTTTTAAAACGGGAAAGGGTAACCCCACCAGAAAGCTTTTCAGGGCATTGGACTGTACTAAATTTCTTCATGTTTGAGCAGTTACGCCTCATCCTAAGATATTGTCCCTTAGGGATACCTAGTTTTAAACTCGGTGGGATGGTGGCTCTCCCATCTCAGTAGATTATTAGTTGATGTAGGTTTCCCTAAAGGTGGTTGTTTGTAGGTTACCTGCTTCATCCTTCCAGATTTTAACATCTAAAATGATATTTTTTCTCTCATGGATTTCTGAGGTAAAACTAAGACCAATTTCATTGATGTTAAGAGTATCAATGAAAGAATGAAAGTGAGCCTCAGTGCCCTGCCACAATATAAAAACATCATCGATGTATCTCACCCACAATAAAATAATTCTTTTAAGGCATATCAAGTAAAAGTTATTTTTTAATTGGGTTTTTTTCTTCACTGTGAATTCTAGTCCTTTCCTTCCCAGTCTCCCTGATGGTTTTGCTAACTTTATGCCTATAAATTTCGTAGAGGTTGGATAAAGTGATCTGTATTGATATGAGACACCCTTGAATATTCAGTGCATGTTTTCCGATTATATTCTTTATTCAAATCCATGTGACCTAAATCGCCTTCTGACCTACAGATGACATGCAGGACAAATCAAACATTTTAAAATCTTACAATTTTATAAAGCTGGAAACACACAGGCGGCTTTTCTGTTGGATTTGGACAAGATTCAGAAGTCTTACATTCCTCCTCCTTGCTGGATTAATTTCTGGCTTTGTCTCAAAGAACTAAAACAAGAAGAGCATGTGTGTGTCCAGTCTATAGGAGGCTTCACACATTGGTTTTGTTTTTTATCTGCCACTGTAGTTTTTTTTCAGAAGGGGATCCTGCAGGCTGGAGAAGTACAAGCTCTTATTCCTTTAACCCCAATACTTGTTTTGGCTCAAAAAATTGCAGTGTCAGATATCCAGATTAAGCCGTGTGTTAAACCATCCTATAGGAATGTTATAAACTTGTCGACTTTGAGTTAAAACTCATGAATTATGTTTTTAATATTTACAGAAAATTTTACAATGAATTCCGGAGATCACTATATGTTATCTCTAAATGATAAAGTTGAAGATGGAGAGATCAAGCAACACTCTTCAGAAGAAATCCTAACTACTACTGTTGTATATTCAGGACTTCAGAGAATAGGTCTATCTTTTAATGCTCCTAATCATGATGAAGCTTCTGCTGCCCAATCACAGATTATTAACCCACTTAAAGGCCAGAACGTGGGTAAGAAGATTCAGTGTGGTAAACAGTTAACAAAAAGCTCAGATCTTTCTACACACAAAATAATTCACACAGAGAGGAAACATTCCTGTGTAGAATGTGGGAAGTGCTTTAATACTAAATCAAAACTTGTTACACATGACAGAATTCACACAGGAAAGGGACCATATTCATGTTCAGAATGTGGGAAAGGTTTTAAAAGTAAATCATTACTTGTTAGACATGAGAGAATTCACACAGGAGAGAAGCCATATTCATGTTCAGAATGTGGGAAAGGTTTTAAAAGTAAATCTGAACTTGTTAGACATGAGAGAATTCACACAGGAGAGAAGCCATATTCATGTGCAGAATGTGGGAAATGTTTTATTCAGAAGTCTTGTCTGATTGTACATGAGAGACGTCACACAGGAGAGAAGCCATATTCATGTGCAGAATGTGGGAAAGGTTTTGTTTGTAATTCAAATCTTGTTAAACACAAGATAACACACACCGGAGAGAAGCCATATTCATGTTCAGAATGTGGGAAAGGTTTTAAAAGTAAATCATTACTTGTTAGACATGAGAGAGTTCACACAGGAGAGAAGCCATATTCATGTTCAGAATGTGGGAAAGGTTTTAAAAGTAAATCTGTACTTGTTATGCATGAGAGAATTCACACAGGAGAGAAGCCATATTCATGTTCAGAATGTGGGAAAGGTTTTAAGAGTAAATATGAACTTGTTAGTCATGAGAGAGTTCACAAAAGTGAGAAGCCATATTCATGTTCAGAATGTGGAAAAGGTTTTAAAAGTAAATCTGATCTTGTTATACATGATAAAATTCACACAGGAGAGAAGCCATATTCATGTTCAGAATGTGGGAAAGCTGTTAAAAGTAAATATGAACTTGTTAGTCATGAGAGAGTTCACACAGGAGTGAAGCCATATTCATGTTCAGAATGTGGAAAATGTTTTACTTGCAAGTCTAATCTGATTCAACATGAGAGACGTCACACAGGAGTGAAGCCATATTCATGTTCAGAATGTGGAAAATGTTTTACTTGCAAGTCTAATCTGATTCAACATGAGAGAATTCACACTGGAGAAAAGCCATATTCATGTTCAGAATGTGGGAAAGGTTTTAATAGCAAGTCTAAGCTGATTGCACATGATAGAAGTCACACAGGAGAAAAGCCATATTCATGTTCAGAATGTGGGAAAGGTTTTAATAGGAAGTCTAAGCTGATTGAACATGAGAGAATTCACACTGGAGAAAAGCCATTTTCATGTTCAGAATGTGGGAAAGGTTTTAATAGGAAGTGTAAGCTGATTGAACATGAGCGAAGGCACAGAGGAGAAAAGCCATATTCATGTTCAGAATGTGGGAAAGGTTTTAATTGTAAATCAAATCTTGTTAGACACGAGATAAGCCACACAGTAAAGTAAACCTGAACTTGTTAGACACGAGATAAGCCACACATGAGATAAGCCATATTCATGTTCAGAATGTGAGAAAGGTTTTCAAAGTAAGTCATCACTTGTTCAACATGAGAAAGTTCACACATGAGAATGTCTATATTCATGCTGAGAATGTGGAAACTGTTTTAAATATAAGGTACATTTTTTTTAGACATTAATTAAATCATAGATGAGAGAAGCTATATTCAGATTATGTTTATAGGTAAATTAAATCATATTACTCATCCGAGAATTCACAAAGGAGAGAAGGACTCTACAGGAAATTCCTCTGTTTATTTGATACAGAAAATTAAAAAGAAGTGAAATGTTTTATATTTCTTTGACAATCAATAGCTGCAAACTATGATGAAAAACTGAATATATAAAATTGTTATAATAGAATGGGATATTCTATTAGTTTCAAACTATGATGAAAAACTGAATATATAAAATTGTTATAATAGAATGGGATATTAAGTATGATGTATAGTAAACAGGCCAGATAGTAATGATAGACTGAATGTGATATGAAATATCAAATGTAATATCACAGGTAAATACATACATAGAGAGGAAATGTCATTTCATTTAAGCCTTTTGGGATTGAAAAGTCAGTAAACTGTATGTATCCAATAGGACTTTTAAACTAAAAAGGCACATGAGTTGGCATATGGTCTATTGGGGTCAGATGTAGTGTTGATCAAACCGTTCGAGAACAGATAAGTTTGAGTCGAACATCCCTATTTTCTCGAACTCGAAACAAACCGAACATTTTACTCTTCATTCGAGTAAATGTTCGAGTACGCTATGGCGTTCCACACACCATTTTAATAGTTTTCAGCGCCTTTCTGCACTTGTGTCAGCCATCCAATCAGTGCAGAGCGCAGAGAAGTGTTAAAAACGTCATCGCTGAGGTGTAGGGCTCTCACTGGCTGCTAAAATCACATGACCATGTTATATACACTCACCGGCCACTTTATTAGGTACTACCTTTTCCAACTGCTCGTTAACACTTAATTTCTAATCAGCCAATCACATGGCGGCAACTCAGTGCATTTAGGCATGTAGCCCATGGTCAAGACAATCCATGCATTCAAACCGAGCATCATATGGGAAGAAAGGTGATTTGAGTGCCTTTGAACGTTGGCATGGTTGTTGGTGCCCAGAAGGGCGGGTCTGAGTATTTCAGAAAACCGCTGATCTCCTGGGATTTTCACGCACAACCATCTCTAGGGTTTACAGGAGATGGTCCGAAAAAGAAAAAAACATCCAGTGAGCGGAGTCCTGTGGGCGGAAATTCCTTGTTGATGCCAGAGGTCAAAGGAGAATGGGCAGACTGGTTCGAGCTGATAGAAAGGCAACAGTGACTCAAATAGCCACCCGTTACCAACCAAGGTAGGCAAAAGAGCATCTCTGAACGCACAGTACGGCGAACTTTGAGGCAGATGGGCTACAGCAGCAGAAGACCACACCGGGTGCCACTCCTTTCAGCTAAGACAGGAAAACTGAGGCTCCAATTTGCCAAGCTCATCGAAATTGGACTGTAGAAGTTTGAAAAACGTTGCCTGGTCCTGATGAGTCTGATTCTCCCTGCGACATTCGGTTTGTAGGGTCAGAATTTGGGTCAACAACATGAAAGCATGGATCCATCCTGCCTTGTATCAACGGTTCAGGCTGGTGGTGGTGGTGTCATGTGTGGGGAATATTTTCTTGGCACTCTTTGGGCCCTTGGTCCCAAATTGAGCATCGTTGCAACGCCAAGCCTACCTGAGTATTGTTGCTGACCATTCCATCCCCTTTATGACCACAATTTTACCAACATTTTGGATGGCTACTTTCAGCAGATAATGCGCCATGTCATAAAGCTGGAATATCTCAGACTGGTTTCTTGAACATGACAATGTGTTCAACTGTACTCAAATGGCCTCCACAGTCACCAGATTCAATCCAATGAGCATCTTTGGGATGTGGTGGAACGGGAGATTCGCATCATGGATGTGCAGCCGACAAATCTGCGGCAACTGTGTGATGCCATCATGTCAATAGGACCAAAATCTCTGAGGAATGCTTTTCCAGCACCCTTTTGGATCTATGCCACGAAAAATTGAGGCAGTTCTGAATGCAAAAGGGGGTCCAACCCGTTACTAGCATGGTGTTTCCTAATAAAGTGGCCGGTGAGTGTATATTTCACTGTATTGCATTCTGAATTGCCATTTTCAGCTCACTCTCTGTACTGTACAGACTGCTCTGTAGATTAGTTAGTTAGTTAATTGGGGGAGTGCAGCAAGCTTAGGGTATCAAGACTTAGTTAGCATTTTCCTTTCCATAGACAGCAATAGTTAGGGAGTTTGGTCTTGCTGGCTGCATCTTTCTCCACCCAGAAGCTGTTATTTGGTTACATTTGCAGGCTCACATAACACCTAACTCTCATATACATGGATATATATTATACAGAGTGCTTGGATTTACTAAATCATACTCAGTGGCCAAAAGTTCAGTTTTTGCAGTATTGGGGGTGAAATCATTTTATAATACACCATCTCCAATTCTTCTATCCAAAGAAATCTATTCTAAATAGTGGTTGGTTGGTGAAAATTATTCTGAGTGGAGAAAAGTTCATTTTTGCCAGTTTGGGGGTGAAATACCTTTCAAATACACCGTGTGTTATTGTCATACAGATACATATCCAGGAAATAAAGTTCTCTCTGTTGCTAAATCTTACTCAATGCCAAAAAGTGTAATTTTGCCAGATTTTAATTCCACATAACGCTGAAATATACCAGTGCATTATTGTGATCCATATATATATATTATTTTATATAAAATATAATATATATAATAAAATATTTATAATATACTTTCTCTCTTTCTTATTACATATATCTTGTGCCATGCGGAGGGCTATAATATTTAGCTTTTGAACATGGTGAGAATTAGAGATGGTAAGCGAGCAAGGAGGGGCGTAGGAAGTGACGATAGAGGTATGAGACAAGGCACTCCTTTCAGAGTTCCGGACAACACACAAGAGATCACATGGTCAGTTGCAGGACTGTCAGTCCTGTCATCTCTTGCTCAGTTCCCTCTGTGTCTCATTACAGAGCAGCATCGCAAATCTCTTCTTCAGTGGTTATCAGACCCTGCATCCAGCGGTTTTACCTCTTCTTCCTCTCAGTCATGGCAACAAATGTCATCATCAGTCCAGCAAAATGTCTTGGGCCCTTGTGCAAAAAGTGAAACGCCTCCCTCCATTACCATGTGCCATTTCCAATACTGGTGTCGTCTTATGTATCAAAGGGGCTTTGGGGCCCTCTCAGGATGCAGGGCCCGTAGCGGCTGCTACCCCACTGCACCCCCTATAACTATCCCCTCCCAGCTGAACCTCCAGTTCCTTTTGGGACGTTTTTTGTTTGCCACCACATATATCACATTTTCAAGCTTGCAAGCAGAGACGAACTTGAAGTTCCGGGGCCCTGGTGCAAAAATTTAAATTCTCCTCCCAGTTACCTTTTGGCCATTTCCAATACGGTGTCTTTTATGTGTCAAAGTGGTTTTTGGGGCCCCTCAGGAGCGGGGCACCATAGAGTAATATACTATCTCCTGCTTGCAAGCTGCCCTCATCTTGTCAGTTAGCATTAAAAAGGGAATGAAGTTTTTTAAAGCCTTCAATTTTTTTTCTAAATATGCAAAATTTAGAAGCGGGCACTACGCCACGCAAAAAAAAATGGGGCCAAAAAAGAGCAAAAAGAAATGTCCACTTGGTGTGGGGTTTAAGTAAAATCGCCCCCTTAGTCCAAATAACAAAAAATTCCCCGGTGTCCGCATCTTACAAGTGGGTATAATTTTGTTCACTCCGTGTGAGAAAAAATACAGCCAAAAGTTTAGCCCCTTAAAAGTTTCCTTTTCAAGCGGGAAACAAAAAGTGCATTGGAGCAGCATATAAAACCCCCATGTACTTCCCTATAAAAAAGACCATTTTAAAAAAAAAATGTAAAACCCCTTAATTTCACAGTAAATATATTAATCAACATGGTACAAACATAAAATGATCAAAACGTAACTAAAAGGGGCGATCCTGGATGGAGATCACCACCCCACAAAACCCCAGGGGGGCGTCCTGTGTTCCAATAGCATGTCAAGGTTCCTGTTCAGGGTGAATGCGGACAAGTTTTCTGCACATGTTTCGAGGGCCCAAACCCCCAGCTTCCCCAGTCATCTCGGGTTTCACTGTAAAAAAGCACGAGTTTTGAGCGGTCACATCAAAATTTAAAAATATATTGATTTATATACCAAGTTTACTGGGGTGCAATACTTTTGGTGGCCCATTTTTTGGGGTTTTGTGTTAAAATTAATGATTTGATTTTTGTTTCATTTCTTTTTTGTTTTTTTTTTATTGAAGCAAAAAAAATGAATATATTTAAAAACCCAAAGAATTTTGATTGCAATCTTTTTTAGGAAAAAAACTGGGGGTATTATTGACAGAATTGCAGGGTGCCCCTACTTTTTGGCCACCCCGATTTTAAAAACGAAATTCCCAATTTAGACCTAACGGGTTGTAATGGCTGCAAATTTATATATCCATTATTCTCTTTTTCTTTTAAGCAAATTTTTGAACTCCACCCGTCTTAATGGGGGGAACGAATCAATCACCCTAAAATTTAGTTTGAAATAGAATGCCCCGCCTCAACAAAAGCTTTCCCCCTGGTACATCATGGTTTTTCTAAATTTTAGATTTGTAAATGATTTTTAAGAAAAGACCGAAATGGGACAGAAGGGGGGGGGCCCGGAGGAAGGGTTTTCTGTGAGTACCCCATTTTGGGGAAAACAGCTCAAAAGGAGGCCCTCCCTTTAAAAGTGCAAAAACTCAGGTTTATTTTCAACGTCACAAAGTCCAGAACTAAAAAGCGGGGTTGCTTCAGCCCAAAAAAAACATAATTATTTTCCGGTTATCGGTCACTTTACGAACAGCGGTTCCCGGGGTTAAAAACCCTTGTGCGGGGCTCTCGTACCTCTGGGTTTGCAAACGGCCCAGCTTTTGGCTCTCTCCTACTGCTCAACCCCCATGAGCATGTTTGAGGGAAAAGGAACCACACCCCCTTTCCGAGCCGGGCCCTTAAATTAGGTGGTAAGCCCCAGGACTGGATGGGGGGAGCAGCCCGCCCCACCAACCCTCTACAACTCCTAAAAAGCCCCCCCCCGGATCACGGCATTACTCCATACTAAACAATACAAACCCCTGTCAGGGCCTTTTGCCGCTGACACCAGAAAAACAGGGCTTTATTTCACCGATTTGGGAGATCGGTACACATAACGCCCCGTCAAATAACAGCACCTTGTCCCTTTCCCTAAAACCCCCCCCCCCCCCCCTCTGCCCCAAAGCGGGGGATGGGCCTTCGACAGCTATGTCCCTAGATAGGGCATTGTGTTACCTTGCGCTTACGGGCCCGTGCTTCCCAAAAAAATTAAAATTTGCGGGGCCAAAAAATCAATGGGGACCCGGCATTTTTTCCCTTTTTTTTCCAAAAATTTCAAAGGGGCATGATCCGTCCCCACCTAATTTTCCGTCCCAGAGGAAATACGGAGGGGAATCGAGCGCCCATTTAATAGCCAAGCTTCCCTCTCGTTTTGGCATAATTTATGCTCTGAAGGGGACAGTTCCCCTGCGAGAAAAAAAACGGGATGCTCCCCCTTTGAAATGGGACATTAGGCTCCTAGTCGCCCTCTGGGGCATCCGTTTGCCCCACAAATTCCCGTGAGAAACCCGGGGAACTAAAACGGCTTTACACAGGGCTACTTTCAATTTTTGGGAACCCTCTTCACCCTGGGGACCATTTGTAGGCGGACTTAGTCCCCTTGTCAGGTCCCAAGGGTGCTGCCCCCTCTCGGAAAACTTAGGGAAAAAAAACCCCGGTAATCCCCCCCTTTCCCAAAAACGCTCTCACCTTTTTTCTTTTTAAAAGCGGACGGGGGCGTTCGGGATGGCTCTTTTCTATTTCCCTGGGGTTTTATTCCTCTTCCCCGATATACCCCAAGTATCGGGCCTCTTCCATCCCTATGGGCCTTACGGGGTGAGGGAAAAACCCCCCCCTTCCTTATCGATCCAGGACAGCCTGGATTTTTAAAGGGTCCTCCCAATCGCGGGGGAAAACCGTTATATCGAGGTACCTGACGCATATGCCCTGGGGGGACCTAAGATCTGTCCTTGGCCCTCGGAAAGTGGGGGGGTCCTTGCAACCCAAACGCTTTCTTACTTTTGGGAAAGGACCCCCCCGGGGTTGGGAAAATCCCCGTTTTTTTCCCGGGCTTTTTTGACTAGGGGAAATCCCCAAAATCCCTTTGGGAAAAGGTCTAGGGGGGTGAAAAGGGGCGGCCCTAGCCTTTAAATAAGCTCACCCCCGGGGAATAGGGTATCTCCCCTTTGACACTTATTGAGCTTGGGAAATCTCATTTCAAAAAACCCGCCATCACCTTTGGGGTTTTGGGGCTAACACGTGGGGCTGGCCCACCCCTTTTTTTGACCCTTTAATCACTCCTAATTTTTACATCCCTGTACCTCCTTTGCGACTATTGTCTTCGGGCCTGGGCCCCTATAGGGTTTTAAGCTTTACCCTAACCTGAGGCCGGTCACGATCTGTTTCCCCTAAAAAGGGGTTTAGTCCGGGGGCCCTCTGTAAAACAAGTCCCATTCTTTTTAAAAGTGCCTGCACGGGGGTTTGAAAAGGGGGGACAGGGTCTCGGGATTTTAAAACCCCCCTCAATGCGATGGGGTTGTGTCCACAAGCAAGAAGCCCCGGGGGGCCCCCTTTTTTCCCAAAGGGTTTGAGCAAGTTAAAATGTAAATTTATTTGATAGGTTTCCCTTTACCGGGTGGTGGACCCTATAGTTGACGTCCCTTTTTCCCTCAACTACCTCGTGGGCCCCTGCCATTTTGCCAGGAATTGCTCCACCGGGGCACTAAGACCGGCCCCGATCCCCGGGCAAAACTCCCTCACCCGGGTGACTGTTAAGACTTCGCTTGCGCTTCCTGCGCCTGTAAGAATGCCCTTAAAAATGGGAGTACCGGCAATTCGCTGCTGAAATTGTGACATGCTCAACGACATTTTATGGGGTGTGCTTCATCTCCCACTCTCTTTGGCAAATACCAATAGACCCCTTGGAGTCTCCCAAAGTAATTAAAAAGGGGAAACCATGGGGAGGCTTGGGGAAACCCTCTCAAAATACAAAAACAATAAGGTAAAGGTAGCCCCAAAAATTCGGCCACCCTTTCTCCTCCCTTCTTCAACATGGCCTTTTAAAAGGGCTTGTTGAAAAGTTTCATTAAAACCATCTGTCTGGGGGTGTAAACGAGGTGTGATTGGTCCCTTTTAGCACCTTACAAGGCCCGCAAACTTTTGACAAAAAGGGGGACCTTGATCCTTTAGGATCTCCTTGGTATCCCGTTTGAAAAGATTGCCAAATCCCTAACAATCACCTTGGAGGAAGCATTCTTTGGGGGCCCGTCAGGGGATCTGGGATAGTCCATGAGCCCAAAATATGGTGTCCCCTAGCCCATTTTCCAGGGTCCCACTAAACCATGGCATCCTCTCAACAGGAGTTTAATAATAGGCAGGGGTATGAGAGGGCTACGGAAAACTGGGACCCGGGGGGGTTTTCTGGAAATGGGGAAGGAAGGCAATAAAAACGGATTTCACGGTAGCACCCGGCCCGTAAAAATTTGGGAGAATTCTTTCTACGTCTTGTTGCCCCCCAAATGCCCCCCCCAACCCATGACCGTGGGGAGATCCCTTTCCAACTGAATGGGTTTTTGGAAACCAAAAGCTGTTCCACGATTCCTCGCGGATTTTGGGAATGCGTTTTCAACAGGGTTTTCCCTTTACAGCAAAGGGGGAAACCCCCCTCTCCCCTGGGTTTGAGGGGAACCCCCCTCAAGCACTACCACACTATTAAACCCCTCTTAGGGTCTGTCCTTCAGTTGAGCTGCCCAAAGTTTCCCCGGGAGACCCCTAGGGCGGGAAAAGGCTCGTGGGGTTGGTCCTCCTGTCACCTCCTTTACCCAGAAGGGAAAATCGGGGGCCCCGTTGGGGGAGGGCTCTCAGGGCTGTGGGGGGGGTTCCCCTTGGACGGCTTTCCCACAGTCCCAAAAAGAAGCATCCCCCCTATTTTCACTTCATGTATAACCCCCGAAAAATGCCTTTTTGTGTGACACTGTACCTTAGTGGAGTTTAAAACCCGACTTGGGCCATGGGTCACTTTGGTATCTCCATGTTACATGTGACCCCCAACGTTTCCTTGGGCCCAACACATCGGGACCGGGCCGTCGGAAACGTGAAAAAACTTCCCGAGTCCAACGTCCATGAGAGGGCTGTCCCTTCCCTGTTTGGGACAGATGGAAGTCCCCCTTGGGGTGTCCAAACCCGGGTGTGCATGCCGGAAGCGCCCAAAAGAGAGACCCGCCCCAAAGGGGAAAAGTCCCCCGGTTCCCGGGCCGAGGGGCATCGGGGCCCCCAAATGCCCACGCCGGCATCTCCAACGTAAGTCCCCCGAAAGGGGGTCGGGAACGTCGGCTTGGAGGGCCCTGGCCCCTTGGGGACGGGGGGTCTCTGGGAGCTTTTACCCCTTTTTTTGGCTTCCAGTTTAGTTTGGGTCTGCCAGTGGGAGAGGAAAGGGTCCTGGATCAGCCGGGGGAAATTTTCCTCGCCGATATTCTCCAAAGCGATCAAGGCATCCGCCCGCTGGGGATTCCCTTGCGCCCCCCAGCATTTCCCTGGGTTTGGGGAAAGCTTAACAAAGCGGCCATCATGACCCTCTCTTCTCGGGCGGGGAACACACCTCCGGTTTGCAGCCCTTTCGGATGAGGGCAGGAGATCAAACATTTGGGACCTTGGGGGCCGGTCCCCTGTATCTCCAGTGATGCACCCTTTTGCCCGGATGTGCCGTCACACCAGGGGCCGAATCTCCCACTTAGTCGAGGTATTCCCTGGCATCCGCAGAATAAGTCAAGAAGCCTTTTGAGGCTCGCCAGTGAGAAATGGGGCCAGGACCCCCCCCACTGCGGAGCTGGTAGGGGTCTCCCTTTAGAACCCCTCAAAGACGGTAAGGGGAAGGTTCCCGCGTTTCGGGGGCACTTCTGCGGGGTCTGTACCCTCTTCCCTGCCTGCTGTCCGTCCCCTTTACGGGGTGTAGCTGGGCCTCCTTCCCCCCGGGTGCTTCCTCCATGATGGCCTCTCCTAATCAGGAGCTGGTTTGTTTCCGCTGTACCGCACGGACTCGGAGGGCCCGTTCTGTTGGGCGCTCAGCTGCACCAGGGGCTTCAGCAGCTCCTCCCTTTGCCTGTTTGGTTTTTAAGAGTAGTAGCCCCTTTAAACCAGACAGCAGCCTCTTACACCAGGGTGTTTCCCCCATCCGAGACACCCAAATTTTGGGGGTTTTACTCAAACGGAGGCACTTAAACGTGCAACCTGCGGGTTTATTTTAAACAGCACAAAATCCAGAAAAATAAATAGCAGGGCTTTCTTCAGCCAAAAAAAAAACATAACTTATAGTCCGTGTTTTTTGGGCCGTTCGTACGCGGTTTCCCCCGGGGGAAAAACCCCCTGTGCAGGGCTCTGCAGTTTTAAGGGGGTTCCACGGTCCAGCTTGGCCTCTCATATGCTCACTCCCCGAGCATTGTTTTACGGGAAGGAAAAACCCCACCCCCCCCCACCCGACTGGGCCTTATATAGGGGGGAAAGCCAGGACGGGATGTGGGAGCGCCCGTCCCACCCAACTCTACAGACTGCTCCATAAAGCCCCCCCGGGATCAGGCTTTATCCCAATAAAAAATACAACCCCCGTGTCAGGGGCCTTTTTGCCCGTGACCCCAGAAAACAGGGCTTATTTCCCCGATTTAGGCAGATCGGTGAAAATGTCCGTCAATAACACACTTGTCCCTTTCCTTTAAACTATCTTTAGTTTCCACAATCATTCACCATGCCCAAATGCTATCCCCTTTGCCCCAAATCCCTTCTACTTTACCATCCAGTTTCACCCCCTGACAATTCTATCATATCACGCCTCTATCCCCCCCCCTCACCTTGTTCACCCAACACTGTTCTCCCTTTTTTAACCCCCAAAAATGCCTGCTTGCATAGTGCTGCACAAGCGCCGCTCATACTCATCACTTAAAAATCTGCTGTCGCTTTTCTTTCCCCTGCTTCTCGCTCAGGTAATTTCCCCTAACCCCGGCCTCCTTTTTTACTGCTCACCCCCTTTCCCTCCTCCCCTCCTTCCAAAAACCCTGCAAACCCTGCTCGCTATTCGCTGTAGTCTTTCCCTGCCTTTTAAAATGTGCCCTGTGGAACGCCCAAAGTTGGCAACAAATCCTGCGTTCATAAATTGTTTCTTTCTCATTCCCTCAAACCTCGGGCCCCCTCACAAAAATGGCTCCAGCACTCAAACCCCCGCCCCCTTCCCCGCTTACTATGGTGGCCTAACTTCCCCCCACACCCCCAGACCGAGAACAGGCCGGGTGGAGGAGTCGGCATACTTCCCTCCCCCACTGCACTTACCAGGTCATTCCCCCCGCACCCTCCCATTTTCCCCCTCCTTTGAAGTCCCCCCTTTAAAATCTTTCGGCCCATTTTCCATCAGAGTCGAGTTGTGTACCCCCCCCCGCTCACCCCGCCAGTTTCTGGATAATTTGCTGCCTGGCTCCCCTTTTCCTCTCTTAAAAAATGCCCACTTCATCAGGGGTGATTTAACTCCCATTGATGACCCAGTCTCCTTTTTTGCCTCTCCGTTTCTTTCACTGCCTTTCTCTTGGCCTCTTGCGTTTACAGACTCTCCCCCCACAAGGATGGAACCTTTGATTGGTCTTCTGTCTCTCTCATAAATTTCTAACCTCACTAATTCTCCTTATGCTCTCTCTGATCTAACCTTATTCTTTTACTATAAATTCTCAGCCTTCTCTGGACCACTGCCCTTCCCCCATTCAGAAAACCCGCTCCTTTAACCCCCCGGGGAACTCGAACCTCAGTCCTCACTGCCCCAATCTCCCCCCTTCCCCTGTCCTGACCTGGCTGTCAACTTAAAACGAAACTTCCAAACCCCCCCTGGACATTTTGGCACACTCCCAACCCCCACCAAGTCGACCCCCCAGTTTGGGAAACACGCCTCAGACTCGGTTCCTGCAACGATGCCCAGGTGCGTGAGCGTCTGTGGAGAAAGTCAAGCTACTGCAGACTTTCTCCACTACAAATTCATGCTCGGACTTACAACTGCCCTTCACAGCACCAAACAAAAATTTTCACCCCCCCTCTTTCAACCTTACACAAAAACCAAAAGGCCTGTTTGAACCTTTCCACCCCCTTCTCACCCCCTTTGGGTTCTCTGCCCTGTGCTGAGGACCTGGCCACTCATTCAAAGAAAAAATTGACGATGGGGCATAACATCTCATCACAAACCCCAAGCAGAACCCACCCTGTCCCCCCCTGCACATCCTCAGTGTGTTCTCAGTTTTGACCCAACGACAAAGAAGAAGTATCGGCTTCTCCTGTTCTGCCCCACCACCTGCTCTAGCCCCCCTTTTCCCCCCCACCTTCCCCTTCTATTTCTCCGCTTCCTCTCTCCCCTTACTGCAATCTGTAACCCCCTCTCTCCCGGGGTCTTCCCATCCTCCTTTAACGGACAAAACTCCCTACAAAAAAAAACCCCCTGGACCCATCCGTGCTGCCAATACCGACCCGTCTTAACCTTCCTTTTTCTCTAAGCCCCCGGCGCTTGGTCTACTCCGCCTAATCCGCTATCTCTCTCTAACTCTTTTTTTGGGTCCTCTACAAAAGGTTTTTCCCGACCCTCACTCACAGAAACTGCCAGTTAAAGTCTCAACGATCTCCCCACTGCTAAAATTTAGGGGAAATACTCGTTGTTTGGTTTTTTTTTGGATCTCTCTGCAGCATTTGACATGTTGATCCCCCTTCTCCTCACCATGCTCAGCACCCTTGGCATCCCGGGCACTGCTCTCGTTTTGGCTCTTCCCCCCTCCGACCGCTTTTTCAGTGTCTCATTGCATTCTTTTTTCCCCTCCTCTCCCCCTTGCCTTGGGGGCCCTAGGGGCAGTTCTTGGCCACTCCTCTCTCAACATACGCCCCCATTTGGCCAAAACCCTCGTAGATTTGGCTTCCAGTACCATTTTCTAGCTGATGACACTCAATTATACACCCCCTTCCCGAGACCTCACTCCCGCCCTGCTACAAAACACCAGTGCTGTCTGTCCCTGTCTTGAATCATGTCCCTCTCTTTCTGCAACTAAACCTCACCAAACCGAATTTTGTTTTTTCCCCATTACAACCACCCCATCTGCTTTTCCCTCTCAGTGTGGGCACACCGTAAAAACCTAGGGAGCGGCCCCTGTCTTGGGGGTTTTTCAGACTCTGACTGTCCTTCACCCCCTTATCCAATCCCTTTCCCGCTCCCGTCATTGAACCCCAAGAAAACCCAGAATCCCTCCTTTTTTTCATGTGGAAACAACTCAAAAATTCTTGTTGCTCTTTTTCATCCTTGGCTTTTCTACTGTAACTCCCCTTTCTTTTCGGGCCCCTCTCTTAAACTCTCCCCCTCAGTCTATTCTGAAAACGCAGCCCGGCTTGTTTTCTTTCCCGCCTTACTGAGCTTTCCCTGTGTCACTTGCTGCACTGGGTTTCCCATCCAGTACAGAATCAGCATAAAACTCCCTTTCACCATAAAGCTCTCCACAGGCTGCACCCCCATAAAATCTCCTCCCTCATCCTGTCTACCCCCTGCCCGCCCTTTTCCCCTCAGTAAGGACACAAATACAGATACAACATCCCGAACTCCCTGCCGCTTCAAGATTTTGCACTGTACCCATTATCGGGAAAATCCACCACGTACCATCAGGGAAATCCCAGCCTTCGCAGTTTAAGGTGTCCTGAAAACAATTTTCTCAGGCAGGCCTACAAAACCCCTAATTTCTAACCCTACCCTTTTATCCCCAATTTTTGTCACTCCCACATAGGGCAATCACAGGCACTTTTCTGTATATAGGTAATGTCATGGTGGCAGGGTTACCCCATTTTTTTGTAAACCTCCCCCAAATTTTTAAACGGGCTGGGCCATTGAAATTTTTCACTTCTCCCCCCTTTTTTGCCCCCGGCACCCTCTTAGATTGTAAGCTCTTTCGGCAGGGCCCCCCCACCTTGTGTCTCCCTTAAGTAGTTTCACCGTGTAATGTCTGTCTTTTGTCTGTAATTACCCTTACATTGTAAAGGGTGCGAAAATTTGTTGCGTATATAAAAATTTAAAAATTATTATTATTATATTTTTTTGTACTTTTTGTTTGTTTTAAACCGTTGTCTAATTTCCATTGTAGTCCACCAATATAGATCAAATTACATGGCACTGTAATGTAAGACATTAAAAACGCAAGATATTATTTTTTAAACCAATTTGTTTACCACTACGGGATGTGTAAAACTATCACCCTTAACAAAATTATTACAATTATTGCAACTTAGACACGGAAAATTACCATTTTTTGGATTTATCAAGTAGGTTTGTGTTAATTTTCGTTTAGAGCCAAAATCCGAATGGACCAATTTATCCCTCAAATATGGCCCATGGACAATGCCATCATTGGGTAGGATTTAAATTCCATAACCGAGGGAAAAAATTTTTTTTTAAGTTTCCCCGAAAATAAGACGTATGCATTTTTTTTTTTTTTGAATTCAGAGTTTGGCTGTTATGCGATGTTTGTGATGAAAATTTTTAAGTTTTTTTAATAAATGTTGATTTTTTTTTTTTTTTTTTCAAAAATAAAAGTGAAATTTTTGTTCTTAAAAAAAAAGACTCCCCTAAAATAAGTTTAGCTTGCCCCTTTGGGGCAAAAAATTTTTTAAAACACTGTCTTATTTTCAGGGAAACAGGGGATTTAACTTTTCCCGTATCATCAAAATCTTCGCAACTCCCAAATTTTTTGTTTTAAAAAGTAGAGAAAAAGGGACAGTCAAATTGGGTATCATTTTCCCTATTCTTCCTCCTATACCTGTCAATAAGTTCCACTTTTCCCATGACATAAACCCTTTTTTTATGTTGATCCAACAATCGTTGGGATAACCAATAAATTTCTTCCCACATGCCCCTCACCCCTGTCATAAACAATACTCCCCTCAGACTTTCCCTTTGTCCTTAAAAACGGACCCCAGGGTGGGGAAATTTCCCCCATGTTTTTTTTGGAGGGTTACTATCATGATGAAAACAAATTTTTCCCATCTGTCATTTTTGGACAAAAAGATCTTTTTTTTAATTTTTTGGTTTTTATAAATGACCAACTTACCCAAAAAACTGCAATTCATATTTAGAGACCACCTTAGTAAATGATAAACCACGTACATACAAATTCAAATAATTGTGAAAAGATTTCAAATCCTCATAAAACCCCCGGGCCAAAACCAAAAAAACTTTGTCTATGTAAGGGCCACCCAGAAAGGGCCTCCATCTTGTCAAACTAAAAAATCTTTGTTAAAAATCTGCCATAAAAATATTTTCAAAAGTGGGGGGCCACATTTAAACCCCATAGCTGTACCTCTTTTTTTCCAAAAAAAAAAAGCTCCCCAAAAAAAGGAAAAAATTTCCCTCCAAAGGGTGATTTAATAAAGGAAAAAATAAATTGTCCCAAATTCAGGAGCACATCCTTCCCCACCCAAGCCCCTAAAACACAGCCGAAATTCCCTTTCATCATTTTCTATAGAAGTTTTCAATGATACCAGCCCAAAAGATACTAATAAGCAATCCCCCGGGGAAATTGGGCCCAAAGTATGTAATTTTTTTAAAAAAATTCGTTTTTAATCTCAAACAAGGAGGGAGGGGGGCCAAAATCAAAAAAAAATCAACCCAAAAGGGATAGAAATATTATTAAAGATTGACCCCCTCCCCCCGAGAAATGGGTTTTTTTCCCGGGTTGGAAATCAATCTTTTTTTTTGGTTTTTTGGGAAATTATATATAACAGGTTCACAGGTAAATTAAAATTTTAAAGGGAAATTTCCCCAAATTTTGAATAAATAACCCCTCAAAAGGGCTCTTTTCCAATAATAATTTTTAATTTAAACCTTTAATATAAAATTTTAAAAATTTTTTCCAATTTACAAACCCCTTTTTTGCCCCCAATTTGGGTTGAAAAGATCTCCGCCTATTTTTTCCCATGTCCATGACCACCCCCCCTCCCCCTTTGTCTCCGGTTTATTTTTTTTTGTCCCGATTTGAAAAAAGGGGCTTTAAGGGGCTCCCCTTTTCCTGAAAAGACAAATTTTTCCATTAGAAACATCAGATAAATTGTTCTTAAAATTTTAATCCCAATTTTCATTTTATCCCCTCAATCCAGGTTTTATTACGTGGGGGTTGAAAATTACTCTTCAAAAACCAAAAATTCAAAAACCCTTAAAACATAAAAATCTCGGGTTTGATTTTATATCATCTTTAAAGGGAAATTTATGACTAAAGTAGGCTTTCAAATCCCAATTTTTCTATAAAAAAAATACTGTAAATCACATTTAAATTTAAACCAGTCCATCCACATTTTTGGGGTAAAAGACAAACCCACGATTTAAAAATCCAATTCCCATCAAATAAAGGGAAACGGAAGATTTATTCCCCCATCAGATCTACATTTTGGGTTTCCCCCCCCCGTTGTCACAGACCCCCCATTGTTCCTGTTTTTTGGGGGAACCCGATTTTCTTCTGTAAACGTGGGGTTTCCGACCTCCTCTTTTAAATTTCCGTTTTTACTGTACCCAAAAAATTTAACTTTACTAGGGAAACAAACCGTTTAGTCAAATCACATGTAGAAAAAACCCAAAATTTTGCTTTCCCATCCTTTTTAAAGGGAAATTTCCTCCTATTTAAAAAGATTGCCCATTTGTGTCCTTTTGCCAATTAAAACCCCCTTTTTGTCTGAATTTAAAATTTTAAAAACACAATGCCACTTATCCCTTTTAACTCTTTCCTCCCCCTGAACGAATTTCAATAATTTCTGATTCAACCCTTTTCCTGGAAAGTTAAAAAATCATTTGGTTTTTCCCCTTTTTTATTTCGTTGTCCTTCTATATTGGGAATTTCCATTTTTTAAGGTATACAATTTTTTTTGTGATCTTTCCCCATTCAATTTTAAAAACAATTTAAAAGCTTTTTATTGTTCAGGGCTTTAAACCGCTTGCAAAATGATTATTCCCCCCCAAAAAAAATTTGGGGGGGGAATTTTAATCTCACCCCCCCTTTGGTTTCGCTGGGGCTTTAAAATATTCCAACAAAGTATTTAAAATGTAATTCCCAAAGGTAAATTTCTTTTTTTCCCCTTTTTGTTTATAAAGGGTTTTTAACCATTACAAAAAAGGGTTTCACTCAAAAATGAGGGCACCTTTTGCAGCCAACAGTCTCTGGGAAAAATCCCCATCCGTGGGGAAGTTTTTGTGCTTAAAATTCATAGTATTATTTCCCCCATTTAACAATTTTTAAATCAAAGGTGGGCTAGGGGTATTCCCCTTTTTCGGGTATGATTTTACCCCACGTGCAAGCTCACCAACTCCATCTTCCAAATAATGCAAAATTATGGAAGCAAATACCCCAAAAAGAAATGGGCAAAAAAAATCCCCAAAAATTAGCAACGACGTCCACTTTGGGTGTTAAGTCACAACTCACGACCTATAGCCAAAATAAAAAACATTCCAGGGTTCGTCAGCTCTTCATAAGGGGGTATTTTTTTATTCACCCCGTGTGAGAAGCATACACGCAACGTTTCCCCCTTAAAACCGGGGCCCTTTCTAAAGGGGTCAACATAAAGTGCATTGGGCAATATAAAAACCCCCAAAGTACTTTCCCATCATGCAATCCCAATATTTATTTTAAAAAAATGTAATCCTTAATTACCCCAGTATACATATTTACTTTAAAATTAGTTTTGCAACATAAAAAATATCAAAACGTAACTAAAGGGACGACCCTGGAGTCGGAGCTCACACACACCATACACACACAAACACAAAACATTTTTAGGTGAATGCTGAAAAAATTTTAAACTGCGCACGTCTGCCAGGGCCAAAACCCCCTCCAGCTTCCATCCCCCATCACAGATTATTTGATACAAATAGCACAGAGATCTATGAGCGCTGTCGCATCAAATTCAAAACACATATTGTTTTATTTCTATTTAAACAGCAATAAGGGCATATATAATATCCCAAATATTACATAAATCGCATTTTTCCACTGAATTCAACATTCTAATACAGGAACATACAAAAAGGACATTTATCACCCTTTCTATCCAGCTAACCAATTGGTAAATTTAAACAATTTTTTAATACTTATTTGTACATTTTTTCAATACTTTCATAATAACCTATCGAAAAACCGTGAATACAGCGCTCATTTACTTTAAAAATACAAAAATTTTATTAACAATATGATAATATAAAAAATGACGTCCAACTCCAGGATCCCCCCAGTTAAATTTTTTGCTACACCTTGGAACCAAAATTTTTTTTTTACAAAGTTTTTCCACAAAATCCAGTTTATGTTATGAATGGTAATTTGCTTCTTCCAAAACATCTCTCCCATTGCTTTAAGGGGGTTTTGAATCAAACCAAACACCACTAGTTCGAAGTTCACTCCAACAAAAACATTTTACTGTTTGCTCCCCCAATAGTCAATGGATGGGCCGTCAATTGTATGGGGGCCCCTGATACAGTGCCCTGGAATGTCCTTTTTTAGAAAATCATGGAGCAGAAATGACTGGCCCCGGCTGGCGTATCAAGATCTCATTGTGGACTTGAATGAATGCTGTCTTGGAAAGCGCCAACTGCAGCAGTAGCCAATCTTCAAACTTTTAGAAATCATTACTCAGAACATAAAACATATATCCATTTTTTGAAATCTTTCAAAAAAACCCTGACGCAAAACGTTTAAAATAATGTTAACGCGTTTCAACCATTTTTGGTCCTTGATTAAAAATTTTTAACCCTTAACACCTTGGGGGGTAGAGTACGCCCAGGGCCCCTAAGAGGCTTTGCAGGGGGGTCACTCCTATCGGGGCTAACACCCGCAGTAAAACGCGGCGGGGGGGGCTCCCCCCGCTGCGCTGTTTTAAAAACCAAAAGGGGCCCCCGGCAAAGAGGCCGCGGCGTTGAATTTGCCGTCGGTGCCGCGCACCGTCGGGCGGTGATCGGGAAAGCGCAACTATGCTGCGCCGATCCACACCGGGATTGTGGGGGGGGAGCCCTTTGGGAAAGGGTCCCGTCACTTCCCTGTCCTGTTTGCCCCCCTTCCGCCGCAGACAGGGAAATGGGGAAACCGCCATCTTTGTACACCCAATGCATTGCCTATGCAATGCATTAGGTTGTATTAACAATCGCGCCACCTAGTGGCAAGTACCACAGGTGGCCTCAATGTTACAGTAAAAAAAAAAAAAAAAAGTTTAAAAAGTTAAATCACCCCCCTTTCCCCCCCCTTTTTCAAATAAAATCATTAAAATAATAAAAAAAATTTCACATATTTTTTATCGCCGCGTCCGAAAAAAATCCGATCTATAAAAATTTAAACCCATTTATCCCCTACCCGACACCGTAGAAGAAAAAAAATTCCAAAAAGGCAAATTCGTTTTTTGGTCATTTTTTAAAAGTCACTCAAAAAATGGAATAAAAATGATCAAAAAAGTCGCATGCATTTCCCAAAATCTAGCGATAAAAATACACTTCAGCCCCAAAAAAAGCCCCCTCACTGACGCCGAGTGTTTGTACAAAAAGTTATTGGTCCACAAAATGGCGCCGTGGCGCAAATTTTCAAAAAAGAAAAGTTTGGAATTTTTTTTTGGTACCAAAACATAACGGAAACCTAATGTTTGGTATTGCCTGAGCTAAAACCCTTAAGAATACAGATAAAACATTATATTTTCCAAGATTGAACGCCGTAAAAGCAAAACCCCCGCAAACTTGGCGAAAATAAATTTTTTTTTCACAATTTGTCCCACTTAGAATTTTTTTTCGGTTTCCCAGTATATTGTATAGTATAGTGAATAACACCATTAGAAAGTACATCTTGTCCCGCAAAATAAAAGCACTCATGTGTCTATATAGGTGGAAAAATAAAGAAGTTATGCCTTTCAGAAGGCGAGGAGGGAAAAACGAAAGTGTCACCCCAAAAAAAGACCGGTTACTTAAGGTGTTAAAAGATAAAAACTGTGTCCATCAAGATATAAAAGTATATGTAACCAACCAGGAGCCAAATGCAGATGTAAAAACAATATCTGATGTAGGTTAACCCTTGAATGTCCAACAATGAAACCATATAAAGACACGTTATATAAAGACACGTTATATAAAACAGCAACAATACACCCCGCTAATAAATGTATAACAAATTACTATCTACCTTAGCTAAGGATCCAAAAGGCTTCCTGATTTAGAGTTTTTCTCCAACTATTTAAGGTTTGTCCAGTTTTTCGATGCCATAAAAACTGAAAGAACCTAATTTACCCTTATGACCTTCAATAAAATGTCTCCCTGCACCAGATGCGGATATCTGTCCAGTTCTTATGGCCATGACATGTTCCAATACTCTCGTCTTCAGCTCACTTATAGTAAAGCCTATATATACTATGGCAAGTGTCACAATTAATAAATCTTTTGATGGTAATTCTGAGTCTTATCATAAGTGTCCAATTGTTTCTTTCTAGTAGCGAAGATGCACATGTTGACCAGAGGGGGGAGAACCGCACCTATCAGACTTTGATTGCATATCCTAGAGATATTCCATGAGGTTCTATGGTGGAAACACACTTTTAAGATCAGATAATAGACCCCATTACTCACAGTATATGTAGTACTAACATGTAGGATATACCGAAAGAGAATCAAACTTTTCCCCGGAGGTCTGGTATAGCCAAACACAGACCGCAAATGTATGGAATGTAAGCACTGACGCTCGGCAGATAAATCTATACTTTAATAGAAGTACCACAAACATCTGTTGGAGGCCAGTACTTACATCAGTATGTTTGTGGTCTGTGTTTGGCCAAACCAAACCTCTGGGGAAAAGTTTGACTCTCTTTCGGTGTAGTCGACATATTATCCACCTCTCCATGCGGAGCGTAGGGAGGAACGTACGGAGCAGTCGGCGTCCCTTCCCACTGTTTACCGGTATTCTGGCAACAAAAAGAAAAACGAGGAAACGCTCACCAATAGGTCTTTGTAGTATAAGCCAGGTCCGCACCCTCCTCATCAAGCGCAGTGTCCAAGGGAATAGCAACAGGCTGTGGTTGCTCCAAGTAGAATGAACGGAAGTAGAAGAGGTTTTCCAGCACTTGCGCACAGAGGGATCCAACTTAGATTTTCATATAAAACGCATCTTTATTGGAAGACTTGTTTAAAAAACAAAGTTTAAAATCAACAGCATGGTTCACGCGTTTCGAGCCTGAATGCTTTGGCTCTTAATCGTAACATTCCAATAAAGATGCGTTTTATATGAAAATCTAAGTTGGATCCCTCTGTGCGCAAGTGCTGGAAAACCTCTTCTACTTCCGTTCATTCTACCGGTATTCTGGCACCTTGACTGAGGAGACTTGTGTTGTCCTTAATTACAACACATTGAAAGGTGAGAGTGTAACTGCATCTCTATATGTATTATCTTCAATTGGGTATGTTACATCCTCTGTTACATCCCACATGCAGCTAAATCAAATGAGGTGCCCACCCATTACTACTTCCTATTTTTTAACATATCACCAGGCCCCTTTTTGATTAAGGCCCCTGATAGGAATACTGCCCTATTGGCACCCCTGGCATCCATTTTAGTGTAGCCTGACCCCAAAACCAGCAAAGATGCCCTTATGGACCCTCAGAATAAAAATTCACAATAAGAAATTGACTATTTTAAAAAACATTTTTTCCAATGGTGCTGCTGCTACGGCTACTCGCCATTCTACTGCTCTCACGTTGCGGAGGTGGTTCCACTGTGACATTAGAAGGTGAAGAAGACGCAACAGATGTCTCCAGTTGGTCAACGAGCCCTATCTCAAATTCCTGCATTCTACTCTCAAGTGGGTTGAAGGAAATTGATGACTTTTGATTTGGAAAGTGGATCAAGGAGGGTGGCCACCTATTACCCGCTGTTCAACTTGATTGCCTTGAGGCATGTAAAATTTGAAATCAGTATGTGAAATAAGCTTTGTACGAAGAAAAGAAGATGGCTGACGGGGAGTTCCAGATGATGCAGCAATGCTGACAGTCAGGACGAAGCAGAGTGCGAATGCCGGAAGTGTGAGCTTAGACCTCGAGCCTTCCTCAGAAGACAGTCAGGACCTGGGTAGCGCTTGAGAAATTTCTGCCTACATGAGAGCGCTTGCCCCTTCGTATGAAATTTGAAACAGTCTGAGGTACCACCATTACATCCTTATGCCTAAGCAACAATGGAATATTTTGCAAAGGATGTTGTCACATAAACTCGTCGTGAATGGGCTCAAGGAGTTCAGGTTCCTTTCCAAGAGTGCGGACGAAGTGAGCTTCACTTGGAAATGCTGGTTGATGCTCCAGTTCCTCCCAGGTGCCCTTTTCCTGGCTTTCTTTTTCTCATTCTACTGAACGTGCTGGAGGAAATTGTCTCTGTTCTTGGGGTGGTGAATGTGCTCCACACGAATATTGATTCTTGCAGAAGGGTTTTACCATGTATCTGCTTGTTCACAATTATACCAACAGTATGCTGTTTCACATTGTAGATCTTGGCAGTATTGCCATGATAGTATTTAGGTGGTATACATCTAATACAAATATCAGTGGCACACTAAAAACTAAGTGAAACATCAAGGTATATAGGAATATTGGAAATGCATTACTGCTAAGGAAAATAGGAAAAACCTGGGATTCTTAGTTTACAGTTTTTGATCCAAGATTGTATTAAGCTCACCTCCCAATAGCGTCAAGGGGATCCCAGCACAGGTGAGTCCCTAACACTAATCCCCTTGACGCCGCTATTGGGAGGTGAGCTTAATACAATCTTGGATCAAAAACTGTAAACTAAGAATCCCAGGTTTTTCATATTTTCCTTAGCAGTAATGCCCCTCTCCCCGCTGCAGAGCATCACCCAGCAGTGCACACACAGCCCCCTCCCTGCAGAGCATCACCCAGCAGTGCACCCAGAGCCCCCCTGCTGCAGAGAATCACCCAGCAGTGCACCCAGAGCCCCCTCCCCTACTGCAGAGCATCATCCCCAATCCCCCAGAGTCATCTCTACCGTCCTCACCTTCTGGGACCGTACGGTCCCCTGTCCACCATACAATCGTACATCCCTCGGACACTTGTAAAAATGCACACACAGCTCCAGACCTTCCGCAGAGCATCACCCAGCAGTGCACACACAGCCCCCAGACCTCCTGCAGAGCATCACCCAGCAATGCACCCAGAGCCCCCGGTTGCAGAGCATCACCCCCAATCCCACAGAGTCATCTCTTATAGCTACACTCCTGCTTGCAAGATGTCCTCATCTTTTCAGTTAGCCATTGAAAGGAATTTTAGCCTCTCCATTTTTTTCTAAATAATGCAAAATTATGGAAGCAGCCCTACGCCCACAGCAAAGAAATAGGGCTAAAAAATGCCCAAAATGATGCAACAGACTGTCCACTTGGTGTGTTAAGTCACAACTCACCACCATATAGTCCAAATAACAAGCATTGCACGGACGTCGGCATCTTCATCAAGTGGGTATCATTTTATTCACTCCGTGTGAGCAAGCTTACAGCACAACCTGTCAGCCCTTAAACAGTGGCCTTTCTCAAGCGGTACAACATAAAGTGCATTGGTGCAGCATATAAATACCCCCATAGTACTTCCCATCATAACAAGTGACCAATGATATATATAAAAAAATGTAACACCTTAATTACCACCAGTATACATATATTAATCAACATGATACAGCAACATAAAATAGATCAAAACGTAACTAAAAGGGACGATCCTGGAGTCGGAGATCTACACACACACACAAACACTTTCAGGGTGAATGCTGAGACAAGTTTACTGCGCACGTCTGCCAGGTCCTAAACTCCTCCAGCTTCCATCAGTCATCATCAGATTCACTGATACAAATAGCACAGAGATCTATGAGCGCTGTCACATCAAATTCAAAACACTATATTGATTTATATCTATTAAACAACAATAAGGGCATATATAATACCCCAAATATACTATAAATCACTACTTTCACTGAATTCTACTATCTCTAATACATGGAATATACAAAAAGGAGACATTTATCACCCTTTCTATTCCAGCTAACACATATTGGTAAAGTTAAGCGATATATTCATATCATATTTGTATCACATTTTACAATTGCTTTCATAATAACCTATCGATACCGTGAAGTACAGCGCTCATTTACATTACAATACAATAATTTTATTAACAATTATAGATGAATATAAAAAATGACGTCCAACTCCAGGATCACCCCAATTCATTTTTTTTGCTATCACTCTTGGAACCAATTTTTTTTTACTAATGTTATTCCACGTATCCAGTTTGCTGTTATGGATGGCAATTGCAGCTTCTTCCGAACATCTTCTCCCATTGACTTTAATGGGGTTCGAATCAAACCAAATACCACTTCTGTTCGAAGTTCGACTCCAACTCAAACATTTTACTGTTTGCTCATCAATAGTCATATGTCATGGGTGTCAATTGTCTGGGGGCCCCTGACTACAGTGTCTGGAATGTCCATTTTATAGAAAATCATGGTAACAGAAATGACTCGGAAACCGGCTCCCCTTTTATCATAGATCCATGTGGGGAAATTAAAGAATGCTGTGAGGGGAAAAAGCTGCCCAAAACCCTGAAGCAGTAGCCAATTTTTTCTAAACTTTTAAAAATTCTTTTTACTCGAAAAAAAAAGGGCATATATCCTTTTTTAAAATTTTATAAAAAATCCATGAGCGCAAACATCAAGAAAAATTTTAAAACGCTTTTTCAGCCCATTTTTGGTCCTTTGATTATAAATTAAAAGAAAAAAAACTGTGCCAAATAAAGGGTTTTAAAAGTTTTCTGAAACCCAAAACCAGGGCCCAAAAAATGCAGATTTTAAAGGGACAAAAATTTGGATGTATTTTAAACCCCTTTAAAATGCCCAAAAACAGTAAAACCCAAAATTAAAACACGTTATAAAAAAACGGCAACGATACAACCCGCTAATTTTAAAATTATAAACAAATTACTATCTACCTTAGGCCCAAAGGGGTCCAAAAGGGCCCCCTGATTTAGAGTTTTTTTTCCCAAATTTTTAAGGTTTGTTCCAAATTTTTTGGCCCTAAAAAAATGAAAAAAACCTTAAAATTTTTCCCTTAGGACGTCAAAAAAAAGTTCCCGCACCAGTTTCGGAATCGTCCAGGTTTTTATGGGCCCTGACATGTTCCCAAAACTTCGTCTTAATCACTTTTAGTAAAAACCCCGTTATCTATGGCAAATGTCACAATTAATAAAAAATTTTGTGGTTAAATTTTGGTCCCTTTTCATAAATGTCCAAATTTTTTTTCTTTTAGTAGGAAGATCACATGTTTTTACCCGAGGGGGGGGGGGGAAACCCCCACCTATCAGACTTTGATTGCATACCCTAGAGTTTTTTGGTGAGGTTCTATGGTGGAAAACACACTTTTAAGATAAAATAATAGACCCCAAATTTCTCACAGTAAAAATTTAGGTTTTCTTTAAAATGGGGATATTTCCCAAAGAGAATCATCCCCTTTTCCCCCCGGGGGTTCTGGTATAGCCAAAAAAAACACAGACCCCAAAAAGTATGGGGAAAGTCAGCATTACGGCCCCCGGCAGGGAAAAAATTTTACTTTAATAGAAGTACCACAAACATCTGTTGGAGGCCAGTTTCTTACAAACCCGTATGTTTGTGGTTTGTGTTTGGCCCCCAAAACCCAAACCCCCGGGGGGGAAAAGGGTTTTACTCCTTTGGTTGTTAAGCGACATATTTTCCACCTTCCCCTGCGGAGCGTAGGGAGGAAAGTTCGGAGCAGTCGGCGTTCCCCCTTTCCCCCGGGTTTTCCGGGATTCTGGCAACAAAAAAAAAAAGAGGAAAAGCTCACCAATAGGTTTTGTTGTATTAAACCAGGTCCCCAACCCCCCTCATCAAGCGCCCGGGGGTTCCAAAGGGAATAGCAAAAACCGGTGTGGTTTTCTCCAAGTAGAAAAGAAGGAAATAGAAAAGGGGTTTTTCCGCACTTGCGCACAGGGGTTTCCCAAATTAGATTTTTTAAAAAAACGTCTTTTTTGGAAAACCC
>JAODAL010024396.1:0-60649 GCA_025379985.1 Phyllomedusa bahiana | reverse complement strand
CTCCGTGTCACGCATCTGTTGTCCGTCTCTTCCTCCGTCGCTGGCGGGACCTGTTGGTTTCAGAGTGTCCAACGATGTTCAGAACTAAGATCCACCACAATGCTCATGCTGACATGGGCATTGTCCGCACTGACCATTTTGAGCTGGACTTCTTCAAAAAACTGGCAAGGATGGTGGCAGAGCTCTTTCACTGCCTCCACTCGCGGTGGTTCAACACCACTAGCGTCCCGTACCGCTGCTTGTCAGGTATTGTTTCACTTCGTACTGCGTGATGGCATTGCGCTGCTGCAAACAATCGCTGGCGCATGTGGAGGGTGGAATTCCAGCGTGTTGCCACGTCATAACATGAGACGGTTTGACGGGGAGGAGGACCGAGCTGGACGATGCAACGCAGCCATGGCGGGATTGAGCAGAGGTGCGAACGGAGGATGTGCGGAACTCAGACTCGTGCCTTTTCATGCAGGCAGTCCGAAACGGGTAGCCTCTTTATGATAAGTTCTGGACGACAAGTTTCATGACAAATGTGCCAGGCAAGGGATGTGCTCCAGCCCATAACCGATCTTAAGGGCGGCCAGCAGATTTCGCCCGTTATCGCCACAACCCACCTTGCCTGGCCACAAGGTTTTGTCACCCAGACAGCGCTCGGTCTCGTTGCTTAGAGCCGTCCACTGCATCCCTGACTGTGTGGTGGTCCTCGGTCTCCAAGGAGATTAAATTTCAACACGGTCTGGTGTCTCTGGAGCACGTGAGTGCCTCAAGAGGACCTTGGGGGGAAAGAGACCTGCACCATTCCTGCGGTTTTTGAAGAGGCGTGCGCCGAGCCTGAGAGCCACCGTCACCCCAGAGAACATCCACCCAGATAACGTGAGCTGTAACAGAGATATAGACTGGCCTTGGCCGTGCTTACTAGTCCATGTGTCGGTGGTTTTGAGATGGACTTTTCCGGACACAGATTGGAAGGACAACGCGCTTGTGAAATTTTAGATGACACGTGGCTGGCCAGGGCAGGGATGGCTTTTCTGGCAAGAAATGACTGCTCGGCATCTGGTAATTGGGGGCAAGCGAGGGCCATGGGACCGTGGCGGAACCCATCTGTGTCACCAAGAAGGAAAGGCAAATTTCCAAGGCCAAAAGCCTGGCAATGCCGACGTTCAGGCTTTTGGCTTTGGGATGGTTTGGGTTGTTAATGTGTTTCTTCTGCTCCCAATCCTGGTAAAGAAAGAATGAAGGATGGCTGCCTAGACTGGACCTCGGGCTGTACGGCGTGCAAGGCGTCAAATGGCGGAAGGATGAAGGTTCGTAGGATGCGTCTTCTGGTGGTGCTGGTTGGACTGGGCGGACGGTGGAGGCTGAAGCGGAGGGATTGATACCTGATCATGACTCTGAGAGACTGGGCAGCTGAGGATAGCTTGGTTGGGGGCGGAGGAGGAGGAGGGGAGACAGAGGCTCTGTGACAGTGTTGGAGGCTCTCGGAGTCGGTATGGCTTTTTTTGGCCAAGTATCCTCATTTCAACTCATGCATTCGATGCATGTGGACTAGACATGTTGGTGGTGTTTAACCACTTTTGGTTCTTGCCTCTATAATTTTGCGTCTTACGGCAAAGGCGGCATATGACATAGCTGGGTGAATCAGCAGGCTTGCTCAAAGAAGCACAGGCTTGAGAGGTCCTGGAACTTTTTGAACCGGCGATAAGCGAGGAGCGGGGTTTGCGCTTGGACCGTGGTGGCGGAATAACCATATCTGCGGACTTCTGCGAACCGCCCTCTCCTTTTTGTGGACGGGAACCCGTATTGACACTACCCCCATCGTTTCATACCTACGTCCACTGATGAGCGCTAAGCAAGCAAATTCTGCGGGAAAAGACCAGGATGGATCCGCATTGTCTGTCATATCATCAATCATAAACACAGGTGGACTTGGTAGTCCTGGTCTTTCTGCATCCAGAAGCTGAGGGCCTACAAAGCAATAGGGCACAGCAGGCGTTGCCGAACCCGCACGGCGATTTTGCCGATTGACCGGTCTATCTTCACTCCTCTGATGGCATCAGCTAAACTGGGCCGTCAGAGAAAGAATAAATCATCCATCTTGATACTTTTTAACATGCCTTATGGACCCCAACCGCATTAGTGTCATCAAAGAGGTCTTTCAGACAATGGATTATCCCCCCACAGTGGTGGGTACCGAGTTGACATTTGGGCTGCTTTCATGTTGGGACGGATGCTGATTGATGCTGATGGATGACATTTGTGGCCGTGACCATGCCGAGGACGAGGTGGTAAGACTGCTAGATGAAGGTTGCATTAACCACTGAAGGAAAGCATTGGCGGACGATGTTCGTTAACTTAGATTCACAGGGCCCTGACCCAGCGATGACAGGCCTGACGGTCCTGCAAATGTCGATCCGCTGGCATGCGTGTTGTCGCCAGCACTGGAAGGAGCACCTTATCTGTACCTCTACATCCATGTGCTACCACATCTTTGCTCGCTTACACCTGCATTTTCGCTCCATGTTCAGAAATTTAAAAATTTGAGAAGGTAATGGAATAGTTTTGGAAAAGTATCTCTATTAAATGACGGGCAAATAACTCGCTATTCTCAAATCCTCGATTCAAAACAAAAATTGCTGGATTCAAATTTAACTGCAAGGTGTTCATATCAACAATTGGAACTGGGAATAAAGTCCAAAAAACACGTATTTGTATTTCCTTTTGGTTATTAAACGGTATTTTTTTTGACACCTTTCCAATTCACCTGTGGTAGAATATACGATTTGCTGAATTTTAAGATTACGATAGATTGCTGCGTCAATGAACAGTGCTGGGTGCGCAAAGTCAAAAAACACGTAACTGTTAGTTGTTGATATAATAACTGTTATTTTTGCACCTTTCAATTTAACTGTGGTGGATATATAGAATTCCGCTATTTTAAGATTTACGTAGATGCTGCCGTCAATGAACAGTGCTGGAGTTCGCAAAAGTAAAAAAAGTAACTGTTATGTTCTTGATATTAATAAAAACTGTATTTTTTGCACCTTTCAATTCACCTGGGGAATATAGAATTGCTATTTCAAGATTTACGTAGATGCTGCTGTCAGATAGAGAAACAGTGCTGGGTGCGCTAAGTCAAAAAACAAGTAACTCGTTATGTTTTGAATAAAAAAACTGTATTTTTTGCACCTTTCATTTCACCTGTGGTGAATATAGAATTGCTTGTTTTAAGATTTAAGTTAGATGCTTGCGTCAATGAACAGTTGACTGAGTGGCAAAAAGTCAAAAAACATGAACTGTTATGTTTTGATATCAATAAACTGTATTTTTTGCACCTTTCAATTCACCTTGTGGTTGAATATAGAATTGCTGTTTTAAGATTTGCGTAGATGCTGCGTCAATGAAAACAATGCTGGGTGCGCAAAAGTCAAAAAACCACGTTACTGTTAATGTTCTTGAATATAATAAACTGTTTTTTTGAACCTTTCAATTCCACCTGTGGTGAATATAGAATTGCTGTTATTAAGATTTACGTTGATGCTGCGTCAATGAACAGTTGCTGGGTGCGAAAGTCCAAAAAAACACGTAACTGTGATTGTTTTCGTACTTACATGGTATTTTTGGCAACAAACAACTGTGCTGACTAACAAGATTGCTGGTTTGTTAATTTAAGTGCAAGGTGGATATTTGAACAGTCAAAAGGTGTAATGGGTAAAATTGAACACTATTCTGAAATGTATACTGATAATACAAAGAAAATGGAGTTTTGCAGCTATCCAACAGAGACTGCAGTTACTAGAAATGATGTTTATCCAATATAAGTTCAGGGCTGCCAATATACAGGAAATTATTTCAATTAGAAAACTGCTTAATAATAATGATATTCACTTACAATGTCTACACTAAGTCTTGGTGAACTTTATCTAGTGTCTTTAAAGATAGAGCTTGTTCTGTGTTCGCCCGCGGGGGCCACCCCCCCCCGCTCCCCACCGACGTGAAATTTTACAGTGGTAGATTCTGATTTAAAAATTCTCTAGCTAACTACATAAAAAAAAAAAATGTTCAAATCCATAATGTAACTAAATTGGAAGGATCACAGCTTAGGTAAGAGGTTTCTCTGCTGCGAATAGGGACTAATTTCGATGAGTTGTTTGGCCACAGCAGAGCGCAGGTCCTATCTATGAGTCGCTGCGAGGACAATGAGGCTGAAACAGGAACGCTGTTCTATGATAAACCGAGGGTCATGTGATTTTTCAGCCCAATCGCAACCATACACATCCCACGTCATGACGTACGCCACACACATCTAACCCTGCTCTATTCTGTATCTGATTTTGCTGGCCGCCAAATTACAGGAAGCGCCGAAAAACGGCGCAGATCTTAATAGATGGATGCACTGGATTTTAACTTAATTATGCATGATCTGGAAATTTCGGATCACCATAAAAACCTTGCCGATTTCAACTTTGTCGATAAAAATCGCTCAACACTAGTCATCACCTTCTGATGAAGGTGGAACGAAATGTGCATCAAGCTGCTGCTTGTTATCTAAGGTTAATATAAAAGTAGTCTATTCTAATTTTATATGTTCTTATTGGTTGTTTATACCACTCATATCATACTGTTGGAACCCTTTGTATTTATACCTTATTTACTTTTCCTTTTAAAGGGGGGATTATGATTTAATTTGTAGCAATTGCACTTTATATATTATGAATTTTATATATTTCTTGACATTTTTTTGCAAATGAACTCTTTGCTGTTTATTGTACTGTTTATAAGTATGAAGTACATGTATGAATTCTTTTGGGGGTCTTTTTTTTTATAAAGTTGGTATAACAATGCATTATTTGTAATATTTATTATGGTTTATAAATTGTTAATCTTAAACATTGCCCCCAGTTTTCTTTCAATAATTCCCCCTATTTTAAAATTATCTTTTATTATGTGGAATTGATTGTCTAATTAAGTTATATTTATATTTTTATTATGTTGAGATGTTCCTTCTGTGGTGTGTTTTTTTTTGTCTTTTGGGTATGGTGTGGGCAGTTGTTACCTGATCTCTTGTTGACACTGAAAATCCATCTTTTCTCTCCTGTATGTATTTTTATCATGAATTCTTTTTTTACCGTATTGAGGGGGAAAGGGGGGAAAAAATTGATAAATGATGAAAGAGGTTTTTTTTGTTTAAAATATATTTTTCAAAATTCCGTAAAGTTTCCTAAGTTTGTGGCCTGCAGAGGATTTTGGTAACAGGTGCTCTTTAACATTTTTCAGTACAGTTTTACAAGTATAGGTCAGGAGAGGTATTTTTAATGTATCTATCATTTCCTGTGTAATTGCCTACAGGGAAAAAGAAATAACAATATTTAACATTACAACACAGGCAATAGTTTTCATTATGCATACATGTAACAAGTGCCAAATTATAGGCATTTTTAGGCACAAGCTGAGATGCCTTACATGTCTTGGCTAGCTGTAGATATGTATAGATATCTAAACAAGTTTGTTCCAAGTTTCTACTAACATTTGTGTTGCAGCAGTGATGCCACTCCACACCCATCCAAATATTGTATATACTTTTGCTCTTTAAGACATCAGCCATGATGACTCCAGTAACAACGGACTGAGAATATGCTGTTCGCGCTACACCCATATATGGCAAACATTGACTTCTTTGAATTCTTGTGTAAAAATGCATATTACATGAACATCCCAGGTTTATGACAACATTATGTCTATGTTACAGCCTTCACAAATATATTCCCACTTAAGGAAATAAAGTATAGAATATACAAAACTGTGTAATCCAAAAATACTTGGGGGCATATTAAAGATTGTGTCAGATTTTAAAATATGAACAAATGAAAACACTCAGTAATTAAATTAACATGTTATTGTACTAATATCCTTCACTCCCTTTGTACTTCCATTTCAGTCACTTAGAACCAATTACTATTCTGAACATGATGTGATAGCCACTAATTACTTGGGTACACTGACAGTAAATTGATTTATCAATAAAGACCTATAAAACAGAGCTATAAATTAGCCCATAAATGTGAATATTGTCTGTGGAGATACAGAAGAAGCTTTGTTATAATGTGCTAGATGTCTAAAATAACCCAGAACAATACAGTTGCTGTATAAATTTCCTTATGCATTGCTGTGTGAACAGATACTACACAGGGAGTCCCTATGGATAAATATTTTAGATTCATAGGAACCCAGTATGCTACTTCTGTCTGACACTGTATTAGAAGTAATCAATAGGCATCCAATGGAATATACCATAATCTTACTCTCAAGGCTTTACATGGAATATACCTCTGTAAACAATAATATTTATACAGAGGTATAGTATAGGCCCATAAATTCCCATGGGTACTGTAGTATGAATTCATACAAGAGGGATATTTCCACTTATAGGGAACATGCTAAAACTAAAGGTTATTTAAATTATTGCCATTTTGGTAATTTACAAATATGACTCTGTTCACATAAGCTTTGCTTTTTGTTTTAGAACAAAACTATGACAGTAGTGCTGGAGCCAGTAAATGGCTCAACCTCCACAGCATTGTATACTATTCTGATCAGATCTGACAATGACTCAGACCCCCAAACTAATTCATACCCATGACACAGATCCCTCAAATTTAATTTAGAAGCCCAGATTAAATATGACCTCAGACTAAGAAATTTTAGACCCATGATTAAATTCCCCAAAAGTAATTTAGACCCCCAAAGTTATACAGACCTCAGCCCACCAATATAATACAGACTGCAGCCTACAACCACCCAATATAATACAACCCCCAGGTAAAGCTTCCCCCAATATAATATAGATAACCAGTTGCAGCAACCCCAGTATAATACAGATCCCATAGCTGCAGCTTTTCCAATGTGGTACATACACCCTCAGGTGAAGCCTCCCCAATGTATTACAGACCACAGGTGCAGCCTAATGTAATACAGTCCCCCGAACACAGCCCCTGTAATATAATAGACCCCTGATGCTGCCCCCCCTGTTGCCTAGAGCTGTAAAGAGGGTCAGAGCTGTGATGGGGCCTTGTGCTGTGAAGAGGACCAGAGCTGTGAGAGACGGAGGCATCAGGCCTGTGCTATTATATACAATGCGCGTTTATGCATGTATAGTGTGTGTGTATGTATATGTATGTATGTATATTTGTGTGTATGTATATTATATATTTATATTTTATATATTTTATATATATATATATTTTAAAATAATGTCTGGTGTGTGCGTGCAAATATAGTTTTATTTGTGTATTTGTGTGTGTATATAGCTTGTAAACAAGATGTGTATGTATATAATTTGAGTATATATAGTGAGCCGGGGTGAATATAATGTGTGCATGTGTGTTTGTATATAGTGTGGTCTGTGCATGGCATGTGCATGTATATAGTGTGTGGATGTAGTGTCTGTGTATATAGCATGTATGTATATTTATATACACACATATGCTATAAACACACACAATGTATACATAGTGTCTGTATATAGCATGTGTGTATAGTGTATTTATAGCATATGTGTGTGTATATAGTATCTGTTTGTATTTAGCATTTGTTTATAGCATATATTTAAAGTTTGTGTCTGTGCAGTAAGTTATGATGTTCCTTTCGAAACATCATCCCTTATTACTGTGGAAGATCTATCCGGCCTGCTGACTTATGCGCATGCACGCTAGTCAGGATGCGGTCGCTGCTATAGTGTTGCCACCAACCACTCCCCCCAAACACTGTATCACACTACTCTGTATAGTGTGATGATGTATTTGCAGAGAGTTGCGGGTGACTACAATTAAGAAACACTGGCTGGCCTGCTGACTAGCTGGCATGCTATACTGTAGCTGCCTAAAGCCCTCCATGAACAAAAAAATGTCCCACTATGAAGAGTAGTGTGACACAGCATTCGGGGAGGGCGGTGGGCAGCTACACTATAGCAGCAACAGCCTCCTGATAGCCTGCATGCGCAGTACGAAGCAGGCTGGCTTGCTCTTTTATAGTGTATGCAGTAGGATGTGTTGATGTTTCAAAGGGCCATACACATAATTAATATAAATATATGTATTAAACACTCACATATAACATTAATAAAGTAAATATATTCTAGCCCATAATGAGCCCAAGTAATAGAAAAAAAGACCTGGACAATATGAACTAGCTGGATATTTCCATTTCTTATAAAATTGTGTTTGACCTTCAAATGCTGTGGTGTCTGCATAGAAAACCCTGTAAATCTGGGCTGGGTATGGCAAGAACCACTATGGCCGTAGAAGAGAAGTCTGATGTGTGATCTATTTTTGCCTAGCTCAGCTTAACAGCTTGACAGAGCGCTCCTCTGTTTATTGGAAGAGACCTGTCAGTTAAGCTGAGCTTAAGGACTAATCATACTCATCACCTATAGCCACTGCACGTCTCCGCATATTCAGCTCAGTTTCACAGCATGTTTTACATTGAAACACCATTGGGGTCATCGGGGATAGGGCTAAAAGTTGCTGTTTTATGAATTTTGTTGGTTACAAATGGCAGGAATCCTTCTGCCATTTCATTTTCTCCTGTTTTTTATGCCAGTAGAAGTCTTTGTGTTTCGTCTGTCTTGTTGTCTGTGTTCATTTAGGGCTGTTGTATGCCAATTGCTCAGGATTCCTGCTTTTCAACTGACCTGGGTGTGCACCTGAGCTTGTTAGGTCTCTATAAAGTTCAGCTAAAATTGACAATCTATGCTGAGTATAGAAGCTTGGATCTTGTCTTGTACTGCTGTTTAGATGTTCTTTCCTGTTTGTTGTCAGTTCAGTGGTGTGATGTCAGGCTGAAGTCTTTTGTTTTTTATCTCAGTGGTCTAGTTTGGCACTTTGTAGTTTTTGAGAAATATGGATTTGGTGTTTATCTAGTTTCTCTTGGGCACTGTTTTAGACTTGCTGGGTCCTAAAGTGACTTCATTCATTAGGGTCAAATGGTAGCTTAGGAACACAGCTTTGAGGGACAGCTTTAAGGACCGATTGTCCAACAAACAAGTCTGTCTATCAACTGTATGACTCATCCGTACAAGGTCAGGTCAGAAAAATAGTTTAAGGCCTAAACCTTGTGGACTGAAACATGTTCAACTGATTGCAGTGGACCAATAAAGTTTAAATTCCACTGGAGCGGTGTTCCCCCAACTTGGCTCAGGAATCCCATGTAGCTTTCCGACCTCTTGCATGTGACTTTATGGCTAGTGACAGCTACTGATAATTTAGAGCACTACTATCTTGCCATATGCTAATAATAGCATAGCATTACCAGAACTTGTTATTAGGGTCCTAGCCATTACATATTTCATTATGCAGTGTGGTTTAATGCCATCTGTATTTGAAAGTATTGTATTTGACAGTGGATCATAACCTAAAAAAGAATGCCCCTCTACATTACAGCATATGATATAAGTCCTCTTGTTTGTTTTTTATTATTTGTTAGCTGGAAATACATGTCAAGCTGTTCTCCTCAAGATCACCATTTTTTTGATTATCTTAGTTACTCTGGAATACTTGGTTATACTGCCTGGAAAGTCCATGTTATGATCCAACAGTGAAACTTTTGTGTTTAATTTTATGACCTGTTAAATAATGTAAAAACAAAATCAACTGTATATATATATATAAAATTGTAGAAGGCTATCGAGCTTCCAGCCTTTACAAATACCTTAGTGAGAGAATAGAAAAAGAAACTTCCACTCCATTACCAGGTGTTCATTGCCTATTAAAAAGCTTTGTCAAGGCAGAACCTTAGGTTCTTATTCAATAAGAAAACGACGTCACGGCTGACAGCAAGTTATTCCTGGAGCTGTTTACATTGCGTCAATGTGTTTTAGAGAGAAAAGATCCAAACAATTAATCACTCTTCGTATTTCCCTTCTCTATCCTCCTCCGATTCAGCTCTTAGAGTATACACAAACCTTGTAATCAGAGTGCAGTGTTATAAACCGAGACCCTACGCACTCCCTTTCAGGACCACACAGGAGACTTGGGCCTAAGTCTAATTTGTCCCTTAACAAGGGCTGAAGAGCCCAACAAAGAACCTCATTTGGTAGCATTCTCATGTTAAATGGGTTGTCTCACTACAAGGATTGCTTTTTATGTTAAAGATCTTGCAAAAACAAGTCACTTTGCGATATGTGTCCACTAACAGTGTCCTACCTATTCTGATATTTCCCCTCTTGTATGGGCTGCATCAGCTCCTCAGGTCGCTATAGCTACATACCTGTTTGATCTATCCTGATAGGCTGCCAGCACTGGTTGCTATAGCCACAGACCTGGCTTCTACTGCAGCCTAGTGGAAGCCGGTAAACACTCCACTGAATTCAAACTGAAACCAAGAAAACAGGACGGAGTTAAGATGACTTAACGTAGTGAGACAGCCCCTTTAAGGCAACTTGCATATCCATAACTGGCATAACCCTACATCACCTCTACTTTTTATCTCTAAGGACATGTACTGAGCTCAGATGAAGATACAGCTTCAAGTCAAGTTTCTGTGCAGATCTTTTAAGAATTTGTATAATATTGGGTCATTTTTTATTTTCTTCATTGACTTGGGAATTTTTGGACAACTGGGGAGATGTATAACGTTTGTTTCAGTGGTTAACAATGTTGCCTTACAGCCCTGAGGTCCTAAGTTCATCTGACCAAGGACATCTACATAGAGATTGAATGTTTTCTCCCATCTTATGTTGATTTCCTCAGAAACTATGGTTTTCTCCCACACCTAAAAACATACTTGTAGGATAAATGGCGTCCTACAAAATTGTCTCTGTTGTTTATGTGTGTCAGAGAGGGAAATTTAATAGTGAGCTATATTGGGGATAAGGACTAATGTAAATGATAATCTTTGTACAGCATGAAATTCACAAAAGAAGATGTTCAGGACTTTGATTTATATGAAATTGTTCTAATACCCGTTTAAATAATTAGTATCCCACCATTATTACTGTAACAGTGCGGCGCTGACAGACGTATGCCGAGGCGCCGACCGCCGACATCCGGGTGTGGATCCTCTGTGATCACCGCAGGTTAGGTGGTAGCTGGAGGACCATGCCAGGGAGTGGAGTCTAAGGGGCCCCTGGTCTTCGCCAGAGCCCGCCGCAAAGCGGGATGGACCTGGCTGCGGGACCCCCAGGTCACTACCCCTGACGTGGCTACCTGCGGTGACAGCCGGGGTACAGGACAGGAGCACAGGAACATAGGAGAACATAAGCAGGGCAGGTAAAACATACTCAGGAACACAGCAGGATACAGGAGGGATAAACGTACACCACAGGATACAACAGGAACCGGACGGGTAACACAACAGGTACAGACCAGGAACAGGTGCCGAGTCAGGACACAGGACAGGTGCAGAGACATCAGACGTAACAGGAGACAGACAGAAGGTCAGGAGCTCAGATGACACAGACTGGACCAGCATCTCCAGGGTTAAGTCCAGAGATACTGGCAGGAGCTCAAGATGGACACAACCAGCCACAGCAAGAGGCTGTAACAGACTGCAATGAACTGACTCAGAGTAGAGACAAGAACTTCCTCTTATAGCCAGAGGTCAGGGGTGAAGAGGAAGGTGCACAGAACAGGAAACTATAAATAGGCAGGAAGCTGCCGCGCGCACGCCTTAGGAGGCACAGTGCACAGACAGGACCCAGGAAGCAACAAGACTGGACAGGACAGGCAAGTACATAACAGAACAAAGGCTGCTGGGACCCCTGCACAGGGAGTCCCAGCAGAGACATGGCAGGCACGGACAGGCCGACGGTCCAAGGCAGGGACCGCGGCATGAACCGTGACAATTACTATTTAGTTATCCCAAAGATGTGTAGTAACTATGTTACTAACTAAATGCCAGGAGATGATATGACTTTCTCCATGTTTAGTTCATACAGTTAGTCCAAGGGATACCATTTCTTTTCTAAATAGAGGCGTATTGCACTGGTATAAAAAAAGTGCAAAAGCATAATTTTTAATGCATGTACATTGATCCCTCAGGTTACAATGGCCTCAGGATACAATGTTTTTAATTTACAATGGTCTTTCCTTGCACTTTGTTTGGGGGGAAAGGTTTTTCTTTGATACAAAGCCCAAAGACACGGGATCCACCCCAATTACCCAAAAAAATTTTACTTGTAAAACCATGTTTTATTTGGTGGTGCCGGCAGTGATTGGCATTCTTGAAAAAAAGCACCTCTCTACAGTGCTTTTTCGGTAAAATGTCCTTAGTGCTTTTCAGGGTATTAGTGGGGGGGAAATGCTGATTGGTGGTCTAGTAAAAACCCTCAAACAGTACAGTCCCGGTACTAAAATGCCCTGTATGCTCTTACATTATTAGTGGGGTTTAAGCAGTGTTTGGGTGATTTTGTCGGCCTCTCTATATTACCGGGTGCGGTACTACATTGTCCTGTATGCTCTTAATTATTGGGTGAGGTGCATGCGTAAATTGGTGATTTGTAGCGCCCTTCTAAAGTACAGTGCTTTTACTACTTTCCGTACTGTCTTACATGAACGGGAAATTGTGGGGTTTGGCTGCAGTTTTTGGCAGTTGCCCGTGCCCTCTACGGGCCATCCCCCAACGGGTCCTTAAACTGCCTCTTTACGTGTCCCCAAAATGGGGGCGGCTCAAATGGGGAACAAAAAAGGTCGCCCCAATTTTTTTTCCTCTGGTAATTTTTAAAATTAAGTACATAAAAGGAAAAAACCGTTTCTTTATTTTTTCAACTTCGGGCATAAGGAAAAAAATAGCGAAAATTAAAAGGCAATGGAAAGGCTGAGGGCATTTCTGGCTAAAATTACTAAGCCCTTGTTAAAACGAAAGTTTTTTTTGGTATTGAAGGCTCTTTTATATAGGGGAAAGATTTTCCAAAAGAAGATAGAAAAAAATGGGGTTTTATACAGGGTTGGAAAGGAAAGGGGATAAACCCAAATTTTAAAATTCGAAAAAGAAACGAAACAAAAAAAGGAACAAAACAAAAGGGGAAATTTTTGACAAAAGAAAAAAAAAAAACCGGTTTGGGAAAAAAAGACAAATTTAAAAAAAGGTCTTTTTTTTTTCTACGTTTTTAGTGAAAAGGGTTTGAAAAAAAAAAAAAAGTTTTTTCACAAAAATTTAAAAAATGTTTTAAAAACAAGAAAAGGGAATTTACAAAAAATTATTGAAAATTTGGAAAAAAATTGGGGCCCCAAAGGGAAAGAATGGGAACAAATGGGAAAATGAAATTCCTCCCCAAGAAATTATTAAACCACAAAATGGGGGAAAAAACATGGGGGGGCCAAAAAGGGGGCTTTTCCCCCATGCGGGGGTGGTTTGGGTGTAACGTATGAAAAAGTCCCTAAAAAAACAAAAAAATTTTCAAGCAAATCGACAGATAAAAAAAGAATATAAAAAAACGAAAATTTAAAAATGGCACGATCACTTTTTTTTTTGGGTAGGGTTCGGGCGAGTTAAAAAGGAAAGTTTTATAGGGGAACAAGTATACGTAAATTTAAGCCCCGCATTTAGAAAAACTATATAATAAAAAAAATGGCAGGGGCAACTTATTCAGGGATTTACCCACGATTTTTTGTCGAAATACTTTGGGGGGAATAAAGGGAGTCTCTTTGTTTTGGTATAGAGCAGGGGTGGTCAAAAGGGGGCCCGGGCCCCTCCGGGCCTTTGGGAAAAAATTTAAAAAACAACAACTCCCATCATCCCCAACTTTTAAATTGATTATACAAATGCATGATGGGGGGTTGTAAGTTTCCCAACACCCAGAGGGCCGGGCATTTTGGAAACCTGGGTAAAGAGAAATGTGGGAGCGACCAAAGGGGGGTTGGAGTTTGGGTTTTGCAAAAAGGGCGTATGAGGGGGGGGGCTTTTTGGTACCCAATTCAAACCCGTTTTTCCGAGGGTTTAAATTTATCGCAATGTTTTGGCTACAAAAATTTTGACCCACAATTATTGTATGAAAAATTATGTATTGCCCCGTATAAATTTAAATTATTAAAGCAAGTAAGTTTATCACATAGTCGCAATGGTTGTTATTTTTTTTTTTAAATTGTAGTATAAAAAACCACGTACCTATTTTTATGAATGAATTTCAGTAGTAAAGGAAGTGACATAGTTTGTGAGTGGAATTTTTTTCCCCCCTTAAAAAAGCATTCAATACAAATGACATGCTGTGAACAAGGCTTAGTATCTCCAAAAAAACGCTCAGCCTTACCATTGCCGTATTACACATTTTTTCCTTATCAAAGATTAAAAATAAAAAGAAACGGCTTTTTACCTTTCAAGCAAGTGCTTCTTTAAAGTTTACTTTTTTAGTGTCCTGCGACTGGGACCACCTCTTTAAAACGGTTTTTGGCGTGTGAGGTTTACCAAATTGATTGAAGACTGCAACAAGTGAGCTCAAAATTCCCTTCATATTGAAATGTGTTTGATGAAGACTGCCCCAAAAAGCTCTTTCGTTTTAATTGTTTATTGTATTAGTCACAGCTTTTTTTCTTTCATCTTTATTTTGCATTATGTTGGGTGACGTTTTAGAGCCTCTGAACCAATTGCAGGTTTTTCATAAAGTTATGATTTCAACATATAATGGTCATCCCAGGGCCCATTTAAATACTGTTGTTGGGGGGACCACGTATATTAGAAAATTATATGATTTCCTTTTAATAAAGAAAAAAAAAAATTGACATCATTTTTGACAGTTCAGGGAAAATAGTTCATGTAAAGTAAAATAAAAGAATAATATATAAAAATCAGAAAATGAAATCTGATTAGAATAAATGTTTCGTGATATCTTTTGTGAAATAGAAAATTCTGCTTAAATTTATGAAGTGAGCTCCCAAAATTTTTTCCCTTTCCCCTAAAGGGTTTTTGAAACTTACATGGTGAGAATGTTATTTTTCTTTCTTTTATTTGGGCCCCTGTAGTTTAAATTAAAACAAAAGAAAGCACATGTCTGTTATATGATGCAGGGCACAGCGCCCTGCTGTGATGTTCCTTAAGAGTAAAGTCTGAAATATTATACAATAAATGTAACTAAAATACTAATAGAATCACTTCTATTTATATGCATATTGTCTAAGAGCAAACAATTTCCTAAAATATCACATGTATACACATAACAATGTGTTACATTAACAACCACAAGATCATATGTAAAACATGAGAACACAACTAGATCTGCAAATGCTAACATACTGTTACAGTAGCAGGTTATCTAGGGGGGATTGGGAAGGCCATATACCCTGCTGCTTGGTGTGGAGGGCAGCGGCTATTGTGTGGAAACTGCTATTATTTGGTCATATTGATACAGTTTACACTATTGTATGGGCATTGCACTGGTAGGACAATTCAGTTTGGCTATTCTTACATTACGTCTGCCTTGGAGGTTCCGTTTTGAGTCTTTGTTGAAGATCCTGTCAAAAATGATGGGAGAGACAACATTAAGACAACGGACACCACGATGGAAACCCAACAGACCCCACTGTCGTCAATGGGGTCCGTCAGGAACCGTTGTTGTTGTTGAAATGGATCTGTTGCTGCCTCTGTGGCAAAGACTCTAAACAGAGCCCCTGAAGCAGATGTGAACCTAGTCTTGCCTGGACACAGGGAAAGCCCACTCCCTGCTCCCCCGCCTGAGGAGCTGGTTCCGGGAGCTAGTTTCCAGAGTGAGCGACGTGACGTCATTACGCCACCCGGCATCTCATAGGCCTGAAGCCTAGAGCCTAAGCCCCAGCCTAGCAGATGCAGCGGCGCAGGAGCCGTGAGAACATCACTGTATCACGCCCCCTGCGCCGCTTACTACTTGGAGGCTCTGGCCCACAGTTAAAAAGATGCGGGCCTATGCACTGGGGCCAGCTGCCGAGCTGGATAACAGAAGGTGGTGGACTGGATTCGGTCTGTTGCCTTGTGTTTCACACCCGTGCTCTAGGGTACTTGATCACTAGGGAGCTTGATCACTTGTACACCTTTCTGCGTTATGTAAATGGCGGTTCTATCACTTCCTGCCTGCCCACTTCATTCAGACATCGTGCTGCAATCACTGCAGTATCAAACAGATTAGAGAACCTGTCACATAGATTATGGCCCCCTTGCTGATGGCAGCACAAGCTAGTGACAGACCTGCTGTTTCCAGCGCTGTGTCTCTTATTCTGTAAGATGCTGGAGTTTTAGAGTATTTAATGCTCAAATCTGCAGTTTTCAGCCAGAAGAGTCATTCGAAGAGTCAGTTGTTATCAAACCCCGCCCACCTGAGGCTAGCCCCGCCCACCTCAACTGATAAACCTATTACATTGAATAGATAGAAACATGTGAATAACTGTCAGTGGGCAGGGCTAGCCTTTGGTGGGCGGGGCTAACACCTGCTCATGAATAAGATTTGAGGGGTAAATGTTCTAAAACTGCTGCATCTTACAGAATAAGGGACACAGCGCTAGGAACAGCAGGTGTGACACTGTCTTGTGCTGTCCTCAGCAAGGGGGGCATAACTTATGTGACCGGTTCCCTTTAAGCAGCAGGGATCAGAGCCTGTTCCGATCTCTGCTGTTGGCTTCGGATGTCAGATGTAATAATCAGCTGGTACCTGCTACCTATGGAGTGAGCTTAGCAAGTAAGCTCGCTCCATAGCCCCTTACTGACAATAGGATGTTGATGTAAGGGTATGACCACATGGCAGTAACAAAATACTGGTAAGATTCTGACCGGTATTTTATCTTTTTTTTGAACGGTTTTAGGGGGTAGTTCCGTCCGCAGTTTGCGGATTCGGCTGTCCCCCCTTAACCATTGAACAGTATATGCTACGCCCGGTTTTTGAAGAATGTACATGTTCAAAGGTTTTTTTTTGACAGTTTTCGGATTTGAAATCTGACCATCTGAAAATCCGAGCTCTGTAGACTACAGCTCGGATTTTCCATCAAAGTCTATGGAGATGGTTTACAGTCGGTTTTCAAATTTGAAAAACGTCTGAAATCCGGCTGAAAACCCTTGCCACATGCACATACCCTAAGGGGTTAAAAAGTAAATTGGAATGCTACAGATCTTTAAAGGGTTACATTTTGTCCATAACCTAGATAAATAATCTCCTGTTTTACTAATAATACATAAGAGAGCATGACCATTGTCAAAGGTCAGACAGAGCAGCTGGAGCAATGAGAGCAGAGGGAGATGGTCCGTCACCATTGGAAGCTTATCTACACAAGCAGGAGAAAAGATCTCCTTTATCTCTGAAACCAAGCAAAATCAAAACAGCAATGTATTTGGTAGTAATCTTTATGTACCTATATGCTTACAGCTAATAATTGTGCTGAGAATTCCACTTTAAGCAAAACATTTATGGTTTAGTGTTTATGTAGGGCACCAAAGTGATCTTTGCCTAAATAAGAGAACACCTAGATTTGTCAGATTAATCAGAATATAACATTTAGACACATAAAATGACTTGACTATAACCAAACCTATATTGAGGTTACGATCTGATTGGATATGCCCATCAGAGGTTGCACTCCTATAAAATACTCAAGCAGTGTTAGTTTAGATTTTGTACATTCATGAGTACAAGCCTTACCGCAGTTATTTGCCTTTCATCATATATATTGCACTAGATCATCTTTCAGTTTAAAGTACTTAACTTTGACAACTGACATAGTTTTCATATTCAGCTGCCTAATAGAGACCCCCACTGATGCTACCTCAGAAAGAAATGTTATTTAATGCTTTCATTGCCAGAGGGGGTCAGCAGTTTATTTGTAAAGCTACGCATTGATTGTCCCATGGCAGCAGGAAAGGTCCAAGGTTGTTGTTAAAAACCTACCCCTCACCCCCTCCCTTCATGAGCAAATCATATAAGAAGGTCGGTGACGTTTCAGCTATAACCTGTGCAGTCAACAAAGTTCTCTACATCGGATGTGATGCTTCACTAAGTAAATCACCTCTTCCCAGGCAAGGGGCCCTCTTTCACATGTTTTAATATTAATTGTTTCCTGGCTTATAACTATATTAGAGTCCACATAACTGTAATCATTAGACCTTGTGCTTTGAAAATCATTTGTTTTCATCTCTTCCGTCGTGAGGAAGTGGATGAAGTTTATTCTATCTGTTCTTTTCATAGGGAGTTTTTCGGGATTACCCATTCATGACTGTCAAAAAAACATAGCCTCTCATTTTCTCACACGCTTTGTACAGTTTGTTTATGATCTACTTGGGGCTACATGATGCACAGCACCCCGATAAAGTTGTGAAATGATAAAAGGTTGAGCGCGTTGCTTAAAAAGTTTTTTTTGTATTTGCAAAAGAAGAAAAATAATAATAATCATAATAATAACAAAGGGCGAGATGTCCCTGTAACGGTACGGCGACAACCAACGTACGCCGAAGCGCCGACTGCTGACTTCCGGGTGTGGATCCTCTGTGATCACCACAGGTGAGACGGTGTATGGAGACCACGCCAGGGAGCGGAGTCTAAGGGGCCCCTGGTCTTCACCGGAGCCCGCCGCAAAGCGGGACGGACTTCGCTGCGGGGACCCCCAGGTTGCTACCCCCGACGTGGCTACCTGCGGTGACAGTCGAGGTGCAGGACAGGAACACAGGCGGTGGTAGACAGGAACATAGGTAGCATGTGCAACAGGAAAAACACATAATAAAAGTACACATACCAAAATCAGGATACGGCATGAACAGGACAGGTAACACAGCAGGTACAGACCAGGGATCACAGCAGGATACAGCAGGAACAGGAGAGCACATACAGGACGGGGACCATGGCAAGATACAGCAGATACAGGACAGCATATGGTCAGGAGCTCTGATGACTACAGGAACTGGACCAGCATCTCAGGGGTTAAGTCCGGAGACACTGGCAGGAGCTCAAAGAAAAGACTCAGCATGAGACTGCAATGGATTGAGACCCAGAGCAAAGGCATCCTTTTAGGCCGTGTTCACACGGCTTATTCCCGACGGATTTGTGCGCCGTATTGAGCGCACAAATCCGCCGTGAATAAGGGGCGGGACGGGGGTGGGGCCGGAGCGCGGCGGGGGCGCCACACCCGGCCCCAAAGACAATGCAATGTTTTAGGCGCGTCCGCGCCGGAAAAAATTTTCATGTCACTTTCTCCCCCCGCGGCGGATTTGCCGAGCGGGGAGGAGCGACGGAATCCACTGTTCTCTATGAGAGCAGTGGATTACCGTAATGACTCCGATGGATTGGCGCCGTATTGAAGCGCAAATCCGGCGCGGAATACGGCGCCAATCCGACGGCAAATAAGCCGTGTGAACGGGGCCTTATAGTCAGGGGTCATAGGTCAAGAGGAAGGTGCACAGGACAGGAAACCAATAATAGGAGGCACAGTGCGCACACAGGACCCGAGGAGGCAACAGGACAGGCAAGTACCAGGAAGGCACGACACGCTGGCGGTCCATGGCAGGGGACCGCGGCTTAATCTGTGACAGTCCCTATAGGGACCAACTTTGTTGGTCATGTATCTGTTCAATATTTTTGTCACTTATTTTGGCTATTTAGGATAATTTAGATATGAGGTATGTATAGATTATGATATTCTGAACTTTAGTACTATTGACGTTGTGGTTGCGATACCGAGATATACTAGATCTGTAGTTCATCATTGCATTTATAACAATGTGTTTTATAATTTTTTTTGTCCTAATTAAATTTAATATGTTTTTTTTATTTATGGTGTTGATGTGATCTATGTGAAACTATTTTGGATCCAGGAAAACCCCTTTAAACTATACGGTGACCTAAGGGATAATACACACTGAGACATCCTTATATAGTCCTCTCTCTTTAGAAAAGCTTTCCATCTGAACAGTCAACTTCCTTACTCTCTGCCTTTCACTTCCAGCAGGCCCTATCTCTACATGGTTTTTCTCCAGAGCAAGTCACCTCAAATCACCTTCCTCAAGAAGAATAAATTCAACCTTTTCCTAGATCTTAAAGGGAATTTGTAATCAGAAAATGACTTATTGTTTAACTCCTGTTTTTGTAAGACACATTTTATAAGAATTGTTGGTTATTTGTATTTTATTTTTCATATCACAATCAATATTTTTTACAAAAATCCTGAAATACTGCAATTTTCACTTTAGCCTCTAGACATAATAATAATTTAAAACTTCCTGTTCTGTAGTGAAAACTTTATCAGTCTCCTCATTATCAGCACAGGAAAGATTACACTATAAGGTGACACTAATGTGTATAGATAACACAGGAAGCATTATTCACAATAGGAAATAGTCACATTTCACCCTCTCCCTCCCTGCACAGTGATTTCTTCCCATGTCACAGAGCATGCCTAGAAAACTCTCCTGTAGAAGTCAATGGGTCTGCTCCTTTTCACAGGCTCCCATGTCCACAAAGCTGCAAGATGGCTTCCTCTATAATCCTATACAGACAATAGAATGAACAAATCCACAGTCAGAAAATTTAAAAAGGGGTTTTCTAAGAGATGCTATCCTGGAGTATCTCACTGAAAATGAATATATCACTCCATTCCAGTATGGGTTTATGAGGGATAGATCCTGTCAAACTAACCTCATCAGCCTCTATGAGGAGGTTAGTTGAAGACTGGATCGGGGTGAGGCATTGGATGTTATATCTCTTGATTTTTCTAAAGAATTTGATAGTATGCCACATAAAAGTTTAGTAATTAAAATGAGAATGCTTGGACTGGGGAAAATGTGTGCAAGTGGGTAAGTAACTGGCTCAGTGATAGAAAACAAAGGGTGGTGATTAATGGTACATACTCATACTGGTTATCCCTGTTACTAGTCATCCCTGTTACTAGTGGGTTACGATAGGGGTCAGTATTGTGCCATACGCTCTTTAATATATTCATTAATGATCTTACACATCGATTGCACAGTAAAATATCGATCTTTGCAGATGATACTAAGCTCTGTAAAGTAATCAACATAAAGAAGATAAAAGTTTTATTACAAAGGGATCTGGATAAGTTGGAGGCCTGAGCAGACAAATGACAGATGAGTTTTAACACAGATAAATGCAAGGTTATGCACATGGGGAGGAAAAATACCTGTCATGATTACAAATTAAATAGAAAAACACTGGGAAAAAGTGACATGGAGAAGGATTTGGGAATCCTGGTGAACAGTACACTTAATTGTAGCAGCCAGTGTCAGGCAGCAGCTGCCAAAGCTAGCAGGATTATTGGGTGTACTAAAAGGGGCATAGATGCACATGATGAGAATATCATTATCCCATTATACAAGTCACTGGTCAGACCACGCATGGAATATTGTGTACAGTTTTGGGAACCAGTTCGCAGGCAAGACACTAAAGAGCTTGAGCAGGTTCAAAGGTGGGCTGCAAAAATAATAAAAGACTGGGTGGACTGCAATACCCAAAAAGATTAGCAAGGGTTATTTAGTTTAGAGAAAAGATGGCTTCAGGGGGCATAATAAATATATATAAATATATTAAAGGTCAATATAGAGATCTCTCCCAAGATCTATTTATACCCAGGATTGTATCTAGAACAAGAGGGCATCCTCTACATCTAGGGGAAAGAAAGTTTCTACATAAACATAGAAAGGGATTATTTACCATAAGAGCAGTAAGACTATGGAATTCTCTGCCAGAGGAACTTGTCATGGGGAATTCATTAACCCCTTAAGGACCAGGCGTTTTTTTTTGGTGACATGTTAGTTTTTCCCTCCTCGCCTTCTGAAAGCCATAACTTTTTTATTTTTCCACCTACATAGACACATGAGGGCTTTTATTTCGCGGGACAAGATGTACTTTCTAATGCTGTTATTCACTATACTATAGAATATACTGGGCAGAAGGTGGTTCTTAAGCGAGAATTATAGGCTTCACTGGAATCTGCTCGTAGAAGATACAAAAATCATAGATGCTGGGATGGTAATATAGTGGCTTGCGGGAGCAAACGCGCCCGTTACATGTACTGGCGGGGAAGGGGGGAGCCGCGCACCTGAGCTAACGTTAAAAAAAAAAAAAAAAAAAGGGGAGATGATACCCACCACAGACTTGGAAGTTTATAGGATTTGATTTATTGTTGTTTTTACACAGTCGTAACTGAGCTGTAATGATACTGGCAATTTGATATGCAAAGGACTGTGCAATGTTTACTATGTGTTTTTGTTTGTTAGAAATTGGCAATAACAGAAAAAGAAGAAAATAGCATTGTCCTTGGCTAAATGATCATATGTATTTTTGATATATTTGTACTGGAAAAATTTTATGATACTATTTGTAACTGCTGCTTCCATTTTGTATGTGTCAAGGACTGATGTTATTAAAAAATTAAAAAAAAAAAAAAAGAATATACTGGGAAACCGCAAAAAAATTCCAAGTGGGGCAAATTATGAAATTTTTTTATTTTCGCCATGTTTGCGAGGGTTTTTCTTTTACAGCGTTAAATCTTCGGTAAATATAATGTGTTATCTGTATTCTACAGGTTATTACGCATCCAGCAATACCAAACATGTAGGGTTTCCGTTATGTTTTGGTACCGTAAAAAAATTCCAAACATTTTCTATTTTTGAAATTTGCGCCATGGCGCCATTTTGTGCGACCAATAACTTTTTTGTACTAACACCTACGGACGTCAGTGAGTGGGCATTTTTTGCGGGCTGTAAGTGTACTTCTTATCGCTAGAAGTTTGGAATGCATGCAACTTTTTTGATCATTTTTATTCCATTTTTTGAGTGACGTAAAATGACCAAAAAACGCAATTTTGGCGTTTGGAATTTTTTTTCTTCTACCGTGTTCAGCGTACGGGAAAAATGATGTTTTATTTTTATAGATCAGACTTTTTCGGACGTGGCGATACCAAATATGTGTACTTTTTTTATTATTTTAATGATTTTATTTGTAAAATGGGGAAAGGGGGGTGATTTGAACTTAATACTTTTTTTTTTGTACTTTAAAACTTTATCTAATTTTTTTTTTTTACTGTAACATTGAGGCCACCTATGGTACTTGACCACTAGGTGGCGCGATTGTTAATACAACCTAATGCATTGCATAGGCAATGCATTAGGGTGTACAAAGATGGCGGTTTCCCCACTTCCTGTCTGCAGACGGAAGTGGGGCAAACCGGCCAGGGTAAGTGACGGGAGCCTTCACAAGGCTCCCCACCACAATGCCCGGTCATCGGATCGGCGCAGCACAGCTGTGCCGATGACCGTACCGATCGGTGCGCGGCACCGATCGCTGTTCATTCAGATGCCGCGGCCATCTTTGCCGCGGTGTCTGATGGGTAAAACAGCGCCAGCGGGCGGAGCCACCCGCCGTCGCTGTTACTGCCGGGTGCTGCGATTTGCCACGCACACCCGGCGGCTGTGCGGGGGGGTCGCGGCGCGATCCCCCTGCAAAGCCCCTTAGCGGCCCTGGGACGTACTCATACGCCTAAGGTCGTTAAGGGGTTAACAGAGTATAAAAAGGGTCTGGATGCATTTCTAGAGTGTAATAATATAACAAGTTATAGTGACTGGGATTCTGGAGAAGGGACATATTTGATCCAGGGATTTATTCTGATTACCAGATTGGAGTTGGGAAGGAATTTTTTCCCTAAAATGAAGACATTGGCTTCTACCTCAGGAGGTTTTTTGCCTTCCTCTGGATCAACACTTTAGCACAAGAGGCTGAAATGGATGGACGTCTGTCTTTTTTCAGCCTCACAAACTATGTAACTATGTAAGACAAAAATATGTATCAGTATCTTGTTTTAATTGACAATATATTGCCTTTAAGGGTATATTTACAGGTGCCTTTGAGTGAAAATGAGTTTGGGAAAGGAGAGAGATCAGAATATGTTTTTTCTGCAGAATGCGCATAGCTTTCTACAAGCTATATTCAGATGAATTGGAAAGTTTCAAAAACATTTCATCTGCAAATATACCCTGAAAGTATAGGAAAAAGTTGAATGTATTCTCCTTGAGAAAGGTGAATTGAGGTGATTTGCCTGGGAGGAAAACAAGCAGATCTATGCCCTCCTAAAAGTGATAGGCAGAGATTAATGAAGTTGACCATTCAGTTGGAAAATTAAGGCTTTTGTTAAGAGGGAGAGGAATGTGTAGTGTAAAGGCCCTGCAGTGTCGGACTGGGGTGCCTAGGGCCCACAGGTAAAGTTAAGTCTAGGCACCCCCTTTTTTGAGCGCTACGGGGCCCCTTTCCCGGGGGAATTTTTTTGGGGGTCCCCCCCCTCCCAGCTTCTGAAACATGCCTCCTAAATGCCACCTCTTTCTTTTTGCCTCTTATTTCTCTGCTTTTCTGTCTCTTTCAAGATAGTATATGCAGTTAAAAAACAATTTTAGGTCCCCCCCAATGCCCCAAGGGCCCCCAACCCCCTTGGGCCACCCAAAGGGGCCTGGGGCCCTAAATAGTTTAACAGTTTTCTGAAAAAACTTTGAACGGAGGGTTGCCCCAAAAAAGGCACCCCCCAAAAAAAATTTTTTCCCCCAGTCCCAACCTCGTTTTCACTTCATGGCTGACCGAAGTTCTGAAACTCCATGTTTTGGAGGAATAAGAAACTTTTGATTTATGGAAGAATAAACACCAGAGTGTTTACATAATTTGGTGGTTGCTGTCCCATTCCTTGTATTTCTAGAACCCTGAAACTGGACTGTGTGTTAGGATGTTGTCTGTGGTAGTACTTGGGAGTGCCTACAAAAAGATCATAACGGGCCCTTTCCTTTAACTGGATTGGGTTTCCTGAAAGAGCGAATTTTTCCCTTTCACTGACCCTCAAGTGCTAAATCTTTGAAAGGGATCAAATTTTAATTTTACCGAACAGCAAACAAAAAAACACCATGTTTCCCTTTTTGGGACATTTGTTTTTGGGTTTAAGTGATGTTTCAATGTGGTATGAAATGGTGTGCTTGGGTTTTTTTGGTTCCCAGGCAGGAAATGGCAGATGTAGGTTGCAGGAATTGGATGGAGTGCAGTTTTGCTATTTAGCAGTACCTCTAATTTATTTTACACTTGGTTTTGCCCCCTTAAAGCAAAATCTGAAAGGTAGGGGCCCGGGACGAAACTGAGCTTTTGAATATTAGATATTTTATGACTCGAAAAGGGAATTTTTTAGAAAAAAGCAGAGAAAATCCTGACTGGATTCTTTAAAAAACAGTGAGAGTCCGCTTACTTCGCCCACAAAACAGTGTTTTGGAAAAATTTTCCCCGTATTAGTGGGTAAAAGGGGCAAACTTTTCAGTCACTGCATTTTGGGGCGGAGTAAGTTTGGATTTTATTTTTTCTATTTTCTCAGCTTTTACACAAAAGTTCAGGATCAAATTGTATTCACTTATCTATCACAGAGCTCAGCTCCTCTCCCTCTATCATATAACTCTACTTTTCCACAAGCCCTGCTCCTCTCCCCTCAAATTCATAAAACCCTACATATCACAGAGCTCATCTCCTCTTCCCTATCATATAACCCTATTTTTTTTTTTTTTTAAAAAAAAAAAAAAAAAAAAAAGTTAAAAAAAAAAAACAAAAAAATAAAAAAAAAGATCAGCTTTTTTCCCCTCAATCATATAACCCTAAAATTTTCACAGAGCTCACTCCTCTCCTCAATCATAAAAACCCCCTATATATCAAAGAGCTCACTCCTCCCCCTCTATCAAAAAACCCTCCCATATCACGGGAGCTAAGCTCCTCCCCCCTCAATCATAAAACCCACATTCACAGGGGTTTCAGCCCTCTCCCCCTATCAAAACCCAAAAAATCAAACGGGAGCTCACCCCTCCCTCTCCTCTACCCAAAAATTTTCCCTAAATATCACAGAGCTCGGGCTTCCCCTCCTCTATCATATAACTCTATATTTTCACAGAGCCAGCTCCTCCCCTCTTAAATATACCCTACTAGGATAAACGAAAAACGTAGACTATCGTCCATGGGGCCCGATGGCGATAAGGGGAAAAACCAAAATAAGAAATTCGATGGTCGTTTATAGATTATCACCGATGCCATTAAAGTCTAGGGGAAGGGTCTAGGGGAAGGAGAAGCCTAATTAAAATCCAAAACAGTAAAAATGGAAAACGTGCTACATTTTTTGGCAACCCCCCAACCAATTTTTTTAAAAAAACCCCAAAAAAAAAACTCACAGAACCATTCAAATCCCTGTCTTGAAACCAAGCATGCCCCTTTTAAACCTGCATGACCCACAAATTAAAAAGTGCCAGAAGGCAGTATAAATTGAACCATCATTTTTCTTGAACTGACATTGAAAAACCCTTCCGGGAAACCGCTTTACCCCCAAACCTGCAGGGAACCCCCCAGTTTTAAAAAAAGTGCCGGGAAAAAGGATTTTTTCCCAAACCCCCCATTTTGGGTTGAACTGGAAAATGAAAAATCCCTTTTCCTGTACCACATTTACCTTTAAAACCCGTCTGACCCACAAATAAAAATTCCCGGGGAAAAAGGAGTTTTTCAACCAACATTTTTTGTTTGGGAAATGGGCCCTTGACTATTAAACCCGTCCTGGGCCACAGTATGGGCCCTCAAACCTGCAAACCCCCCAGATTTAAGAAGTGCCGGAAAAAGGATCTTTCAAAAACCAAACCCTTTGTTGAATGGAAAATGGGTATCCCCGTCCTGGGCCGCAGCATGACCCTTAAATCTACATGACCCACAGAAAAGAAAAATGCCCGGGAAAAAAAATCTTTTAACCACCAAAATTTTTGTTTCAATGGGCCCTAAACTGTCCCCTGTCCTGGGGGAGGGTTGCCCCCCGTATAGTTTCGGGCCAATTGACTTTACTTGGAAATACGGTGTTAACGCTCCCGTTTTCCCCCCAGGCCCTTTTTTCTTTTGGGATTCCCTTTTTTTCATTTTTCTCAACGTGCCGGGGAAAGTGCCTCTGTACTTTGTTTTTCCTTTCCGTGCTCCCTACCCATGTCCTCTTTAAAAACCCACATCTTCAAGTTTTTCCCCGTACCTCCCTTGTACAATTTAAAAAGGGGAAATTTTTTTAAACCAAACTATTTTTGGTTTCATTCAAGTTTTTTTATTTGGTTTTAAATTTTAAAAACACATTTTTAAAATAGGATGGGAAAACCCACCATGTCCCTTTTTTTCCCTTTTTTTAATGTATTAAATGGGTTTCCCAATACGGAAATTTCTTTGCTATGTTTAAAATCTTTGGGAAAACAAGTCTTATGCAATTTTTGGTGTCCATTAACAGGGTTCCTAAACCTTTTTCCTGTTTGAACAACCAACACCCTTGACCACTCTTTACAATTGTTAAAACAAAAAGTCCCGTTTTGAAACAACATTTTTTTTACAATAGGGCCTTTAGTCTAGCTGCATTTCACAGCAAAATGCCCCCAAAAATTCAAAGCATACCCTTTACCACTTTTACCAAATTTTGAAGAACAAATGTCCCGTTGAAACAAAAATTTTTTTTATAATAGGAACCCCGTAGTATAGCTGCATGTTTACCGCAAAATGCCCCCCAAAAAATTCAAAAAAATGACCCTTTGGGGCCACCTTTTTACAATTTGTGAAGAAAAAATGTCCCGTTAGAAAAACCCAATTTTTAGAATAGGACCTGTATTTTTGCTGCATTTTTAAACAGCAAAGACCCCAAAAAATTATAAAAATGACTTCTCAGTCCACTGTTAAAAAAATTTTGAAGGGGGAAATTTCCACTTGAAGGGCCCCATTTCTGTTCCAAAAAGGGCCATTATTATTGCTGTATTTCCCCAGCAACAGACCCCAAAAAATTATAAAAATGCTTTTTCAGCCCCCCAAAATATTAATAATTGTATGGAGAAAAAAGCCACTTAAAAAGCCACATTTTTTTTCCAAAAGGGCCATAATTTTAGTTTAAACTCACAGCAAAAATGACCTCAAAACCATTGACAATTTTCGAAAACTTTTTTTAAATAAAGTAAATAAATGGAAACGATGTTGTCCGAAACCTTGCTGTCTTTAAAAGTCTCCTCACAGCAAAAACCCCAAAAAAGAACTGTTGGGGGAAAAAAGAATAAAAAATTTAGTAAGAAATGATCATTTTTAAAAAAAAATTTTTTAAGGGGGACCAAATTCCCGTTTTTAAGAGGGAAAAGTGAAAGAGAAACCGGGAACTAACGGGGGACCCCCGCAATTTGGGCCCCAACATCATCAAAAATCCTGCCTGATTCATCTTTATGAAAGTCAAACGAAACCCCATTATCTGTGGGAAAACCCCATGCGTTGGGCTGTAAGACTCCTCCAGCTGTGCTGAAGGGCCGCCAAATATGACGGGTTTGGTGCTGGGCAGGAAAAACCCCCCTATGGCGGGGGAGCGAGCTTGGGCCCCTTCGGGCCCATTTTGGATACCCAGAAATTTTATTGGGTCGGAAAAACATAAAAAAAACTCGGGGTTTAACGCAGATTTGTCGTGCACCATAACCCTTTAAACTGGGCCCTGTGTGTTGGATGTGTGCCCCGCATTGCAGCGTTGGGAGGGGGTTAAAAAAAGATTGGCCAAGGTCACCCATTAAAGGGTTTTTGCCACCTTGCCTTTCTGCTGCCCGGGTTGGGGTAATTTGGACTCTAAATGCTGTCACTCGCTGATTTGTTCCAAACCCTGACATTTGAAGAAAGTGAAAACAGACGCAACAGATTCTCCATTGTTTAATCAGCAAGGGGCTCCATTTCCTGCATTTTTTCCTCTATTTGGGTGGGTGGGAAGGGAAAGGCTGATTTTTGTTTTTTACCCGGGGGTCCCGGAGGTTGGGCCCCCCAGTAACTGTTGTTCATTTTGAGGCCTTAATGCAGGATCATGTTGGGGGAAAAATGGGGGCCCCTCCAAGCACCATGTGAGAGATTTGGGGCCTTGATTTCCCCCAAACCTCTGGGGCGAGGGGGACTAGCAAAAAAGGAAACTTCCTCATCTTCCTCCTCCCCCCCAAAAATTTGCGCCAACCTCTTTTCCAAAGGGAGGGACGCCGGGAAAGTCAGTGTCTAGGGTTTCCCCCCTCCTCCGCTGCCCTCCGGCACAGCTTCAACACCGCCCTGACTTTGCCTGAGACTGATGCACCCTGAGAGCTGAGGCACCGCCTTGCACTAGCCCTGTCCCCCGAACCACTGCCTAATGAAGACCGATAAAATGTGAAACTGTCGGCCTTGTGGATTTGATGGAGAGAAAAGGCTCGTGTCCGCTCTGTGTCCGTCTCCACCTCCGTCCTGGTGGGACCTTTGTTTCAGAGTGTCCAAACTATCGTTCCAGAACTAAGATCAACCACAATGCTCCAGGCTGACCAAGGGCATCATCCGTCACTGACAATCTTGGTGGCTTCTTCAAAACTGGCAAGATGGTGCAGAGCTCTTTCACTGCCTCCACTCTCGGAGGCTCAACACCCCGAGGTCCCACCGCTGCTTGTTCACATCGTACTGCGTAATAGAATTGCGCTGCTGCCACAATCGCTGGAGCATGTGAGGGTTGAATTCCAGCGGTTACCATTCAACAATGAGACATATTGACCGGGAAGCCGAGCTACGCTGCTCGCAGCCAGCGGTCAGAAGCAGGTGCAACGGCGGAAGTTGCGAACTTAGACTTCGAGCCTTCCTCAGCAGGGCAGTCCAAGACCCGGGTACACTTTTGAAATTCTGACGACAAGGTTCATGACATGTGCCAGGCAAGGGGATGTGGCTCCAGCCTACCAATCTTAAGGGCGGCAGCAGATTTCGCCCGTTATCGCCACACGCACCTGCCTGGCACAAGGTTCTTGTCACCCACACCTCGTCCGTTGCGGAGAGCCGTCCACAGCTCCTGACCTGTTTTGACGTCTCCAAGACAGATTAATTTCAACACGGCCTGGTTCTCTGGGCACTGATGCCACCAGAGGACCTTGGGGAAGAACCCGCACCATCTCCTGCAGTTTTTGAGAGCTGCGCCGAGCGCCTGAGAGCAACTGTCACCCCCCAGAAGACAGCCACCCAGCCACCCACTTTAGCTTGTCACAGAGATATACGCGGCCTTGCCGAGCTTCTATCCATGTGTCGTGGTTGAGATGGACTGTTCTGGACATTAGTTCAGACAACGCGCTCAAATTTTAGATGACACGTGGCTGGCCAGGGCAGGGATGGATTTTTCTGCAAAGAAATAGCCTGCTCGGCATCTGGGTATTGTGGCAGGCAAGGGCCTTGACGTGGCGGAACCCACTGTGTCCACCAACGGAAAGGACAACATTTCCAAGGCCAATAAGCCTGGCAATGCCGACATTCAGGCTTTTGGCTCTTGATGGTTTGTTTAAAGTGTTTCTCTGCTCCCAAACCTGGAAGACAAAGGCTGGCTGCTAGACTGGCCGCTGTACGGCGAGCAGGTCGTCAACCTGGCCGAAGGAGAAGGGGTAGGAAGGTCTCTGTGTTCTGGTGGGTACTCTGGCGACGGTGGAGGCTGAAGCGAGCTGATCCCTGATCATGACTCTGAGAGACATGTGCATGCATGAGGAAGCTTGGTGGTGCAGAGGATGGAGGAGGTGGAGACAGAGGGTGTGACAGTGGTTGGAGGCCCGCGTCGTCTGGCTATTTTTGGCCAAGTGTTGCCTCCATTTCCAACTCATCATCGCTGCATGTGACTAGACATGTTGGTGTGGTTAAACACCTAAGTTCTATGCCTCTACTTATGCATTTACATGCAAAGGCGGCATATGACATCGCTGGGTGAGTAAGTCAGAGGCTTGCTCAAAGACGGCCCAGCTTGAGAGGTCCTGGACCTTTTTGACGCGATAAGCGAGGAGCTGGGTTTCGCTGACCGTGGCGTGGCGGAAATCATATCAGCGGACTTCTGCGACTGCCCTCTCCATTTTTGAGGCGGGACCCATACTGACCACTACCCCATCGTCTCTCTCGTCCAGTGATGCAGCACGCGAAAGCAAATTCTGCTGAAAAGACCACGTTTGGATCCCGCCGCAATGTCGTCATCATCATCATCGAACACAGGTCGACTTCCCCGTCGATCCTGCACATGCTGCATCCAGGGCAAGCGGCTACAAGCAAGAGGGACTGGAAGGCGTTGCCGACCGCCGGATTTTTGCGATTACCGGCTTCCTTCTCCTCCCTCTGATGGCTTCAGTAACTGGGCCGTCAGAGCGAGAAAAATCATCCTCTTTGGCCTCTTGATCATTTAACATGCACTTCTGACCCCAACCAATTTTGTCAATTCAAAGAGGTCGTCAGAAAATGGATTATTCCAGTGGTGGTACACGAGATTGACATTTGGCTGCTCATGATGGACGGATGCTGATGATGCTGATATGACATTTGTGGGCTGTGTCTGGAGGACAGTGAGTAAGACTCTGATGCATGATTGCAATGACCCCACTGAAGAACGATTTGGCTACCGCTGTTCGTTACTGACATTCACAAGGGCCCTGACCCACAATGACAGGCCTGACGTCCCTGAACTGACGATCCGCCTGACATGCGTGTTGTCACCAGCACTGGAAGAGCACCTTCTTCTCGTACCTCTACCTCCATGTCCTACCCCCTCTTATGCTCGCTTACCAACCTGAATTTTCGCTCCATGTTCAAAAAGCAAAATTTGAGTAGTATGGAAGAGTTTTTGGGCAAGTCTCTTATTAAAAGACCGGCAAATCACACATATTCTCAAATCCATCCAAATCAAAAACAAAATTCTGGATTCAAATTTAACTTCAAAGTGGCTCTATCAACAAAGCTGGGCCTGCGCCCAAAGTGAAAAAAAACACGTAATCAATGAAATGTATACGGGATAATAAAAGGTATTTTATTGGCACCTATCAATTCACCTGTGGTGACTACAAATATGATGTGATCAAGTTTAACAGCAAAGAACAACTTTCAACAAAGCTTGACTGACAAAAAGTGAAAAAAATTACCTGTCTGAAATGTATATTGGATCAATAAAATGGTATTTTTGGCATACTATCAATTCGACCTTGGTGACTACAAAATTGCTCGTAATCAAATTTAACTGCAAAGTAATCCAAGTCAACCAAAGCTTGACTGACCAAAAGTGAAAAAACACCTGTCTTAAATGTATACGGGATTATAAATGTTATTTTTGGAACCTATCAATTCCCTTGTGACTACAAATTGCCTGTATTCAAATTTAACGCAAAGTAGATCTATCAACAAAGCTTGACTGACGCGGCGCTCGGTGGAAAAAAAACACCTGTCTGAAAGTTATAGAGGAGAATAATAAAATGTATATTATGGCCCTATCAATTCACCTGTGGTGACTACTACATTGCTTGATTCAAATTTAACTGCATAGTAGCTACTATGAACAGAGAGCTTAGAACTGACCCAAAAGTGAAAAAAAACACCTGTCTGAAATGTATACAGGATAATAAAAGGTATTTTTTGGCACCTATCGATTCACCTGTGAAACTACAAATTGGCTGCATTCAAATTTAACTGCAAAGTAGATCTATCAACAAAGCTTGACTGACCAAAAGAGAAAAAAAACACCTGTCTGAAAATGTATACTGGGAAGGATAATAAAGGTATTTTTTCACCTATCAATTCCTTGTGACTACAAAATTGCTGTATTCAAATTTACTGCAACAATAGATCTATCAACAAAGCTTGACTGACCAAAAGTGAAAAAACACTGTCTCAAATGTATACGGATATTAAAAGGAATTTTTGGCACCTATCAGTTTACACCCTGTGGTGACTACAAAGATGCTGGATTACAATTTAACTGCAAGGTGGCTTTATCATCACAGCTGGAGCTGCGCCAAAGTGAAAAAAAGGACATACACGACGTGGAGATCCCTAATAGAAGCATTTATGCTATCTATCATAACATGAAAAACTTTGAGACCTCTGGTTCACATATTTTGATCAAAAGATGTTGTAAGCCTGCCCACGACTTTCAACGTGATCTCAAAATCGGCAGTCCTATGCTACTCTTTACCTCTCAATCGAGCCAATCAGGCCTCTCACTGGGGTCAACCGACCTCCATTATCAGAGATAAAAAATACAAAACACCCAACCTGCAAGAGCCCTTCTTATGCACACCTGTGAGAGTGGGCGGGACAGAAACCCAAAAGGAAGCACCCCTTCCTTCCCATATAGGTTAAAATCAATGTACCCCAAGTAGAATCGTATGTTTTCTGCATCACAAAAAATCAGTATCTGAAAAAACGGTATACAAACCTGTGGGTGCCACTGGCAAGGTGCTTGCGGCACACAGTAATTATACATATACACACAGACCCGCCGCCAGCGCACACTGCGTGCAAAAGGGCAATACACTACGTGGAAATCCCTAAAAAGCATTATGCTATCTATCATACATGAAAAATACTTTGAGACTCTCGGTTTCACAAATTTTGAACAAAAGATGGTTTAAGCTGCCACGACTTTCAACGTGAATCTCAAACTCGCAGTCCCTATGCCTATCTGTTAACCTCCAATCGAGCCAATCAGGCCTCTCACTGGGTCAACCGACCTCCATTAATTCAGAGAGAAAAAATAAAAAACACCCAACGCTGCAAGCTGTGCCCTTTTTATGACAGCCTGTGAAGGGGCGGGGACAAAAACCCAAAATGGAAGCACCCTTCCTTCCCAATGGGTTTAAAAAATCAATGTACACCAAGTAGAACGTATTTTTTCTGCACAAAAAAACATTTCTAAAAAAACTATGAAACCTGGGTGCCACGGGCCCCGGGGTGCGGCACACATGAAAATTTACATGTAAAACCCGCCCCGCCGCCAGGGGCACACTACGCAAAAAGGGCAAACAACCTTTGGAAATCCCTAAAAAAGCTTTTTATCTATCTACATAATAAAAAAATTTTGAGACTCCGGTTCCCATTTTGATCAAAATATGTAACCGAGGTCTAAAGTTTTTCAAAGTGAAAAAAAAAACAATCTGAAATGTAAGGGGTAAAAAAGGTATTTTTGGCACCTATCAACCTGTGGTGACTACAAAATTGCTGTATTCAAATTTAACTGCAAGGTGGATATATCAACAAAGCTGGACTGGGCAAAATTGAAAAAGAACACCTATCTGAAATGTATACTGATTATAAAAGTGGAGTTTTGCACCTAACAAATAGACCTGCAGTTACTAGAAAAGATCTGTATCCTAATATAAGGCAATGCAATGTCTAAACAAAGTTTTGGCTTTACAATATCCAGTATCCTTTATAGAGCTTGTCTGTGTTCGCCCGCGGGCTCCCCCCCCCCCCACCCCTCACTCCACCCCGTGACTTTACAGCGGTAGATGCTCCTTTAAAATTCTCTGCCGAACTACCTAAAATCTGCAAATCTCTGTTCTAACTAACTTCTAAGGATCACAGCTAAAAGTAGAGCTGTCTCTGTGAAAAAATAGAATAATTTCGCTGAGCTGTTTGCTGAGCTGTTTGGACAGAGGCAGAGCGCACGTCCTACTGCTATGAGACGCTGACACACACTGATCATGAACAGGAAGGGCTGTTCTATGTAAAACGAGGTCATGTGATTTTTCCAGCCAATCGCAACCATACACATCCCAGTCATGACGTCACACACACATCTCACCCTGCTCTATTCTATAAGCTGATTTGCTGGCCGCCAAAATGACAGGAAGCGCCAAAAATGGCGCGATATTAATAGATTATGAACAGATTTTAACCTAAATTATCGTGTGATCTAAAAGATCCGATCAACGTAAATACCGTGCCGATTTCAACTTTGTCGATAATAATCGCTCAACACTAATCAGTGGTAGTTTTGAACAAAATGGATTGCTATAATCAGATGATGCTATTACTTTCAGATTCCACTACTTACAAAAGCCTTTCTTAAAATCCTATTATTTAATTTAAATCAAAATTAGCTTCACTTTTGGAGGGCGTAGCTTTATTTGTTCTTTATGTCAAAGAATCAGAATATATCCTTGTTTCTGACCCCGTTGTTCCCCTCTTATATTGACTATCAAAGGTCCATAAAAAGTAAAAATGACCACCAATGTGCACTATTGTGACTGGGATTGGTTTCTTGTGTGAACGCTTGTGCCAATGGCTTGATGTACAGTTATAGCCCTTTGTATGTAGGGTACATGCCTTTTTAGAAGATACTAAAGATGTATTATTACATTTTGCAAATACAAAATGGTGCTCACAGTTTACTTGGGTGAGCTGTGACATTAACTCACTGTACACAAGCATTCCACTGGAAGTGGCATTAATAGCTCTCGATTTCCATTTTGATCATTTTGAATCTTTAACTGCAGGTGATAAATTGTTCATCAAATCAGTTGCCAGTTTTCTGATGCAACATAATTTTTCCTTTTCGATGGGAATTTTTACCTGCAGTTAAGAGGAGTGTCTATGGGTACAAAATTCTCACCCTCACTAGCGAATCTTGTGATGTCTTGGTGAAAATTCATGTACATTTATTCCACCGATAATTCTTTGCTGATTATGTTGAGTGGTATGGCAGATACCTGCTATTTATTTGGCATGGTCCAGTGTCTGCCATACCACTCTTCATCGATTACATTAACAGCAATCCACTTAATCTTTTTTTCACTTATAACATCCAACCTAATGAAATTTCATTTTTGGACTTGAATTTAATTGGTACGAAAAGTAGTGTTATTTGTAGCAAAACTTTTAGAAAGGAAATTGCGGGTCACACCATTCTACACTACAAAAATAATCATTAGCGACACACTAAGCTATCTATTCCTATTGGTGAGCTAGTGTGGGCAAAACATAATTGCACTTAAATAAATATGTTGATGTTGAATCCCATGAGATATACTCACGCCTTCCTAAATGCGTCCTCAATCGGCTTTGGCTATAGTTAGGGGAAAATCACGCAGTGAATTATTGAGCCCTAAAACAACCTCTCCCAGGTCCGATAATGTTCCCACTATTGTGTTGGAGAATAGCGCACATTTCAACGCGATTAAAAGGATCATCAATAGATACTTACCTACATTTAAACAGGATAGTATTTTAATTGAAATATTGCAGGATGGCTATCAGGTAATGCTTGGTAATTTAATATCCCCTAATGAATTTATATCTGCTCCTTCTTAGTCAACATGGCTATCTACAAAGGGTTTTTATAGATACAGGAGCCACCCGCGCAAAACATGCAATTATGCAGTTCCAACTAAGAGTTTTTCTGTGGGGGAACGTAATTTCTGCATCAACAATATTTAAACTTTAATACAATGTCAGTGATATACATAAGATGTGGTATGTGCAACTTGGATTATGTAGGCTGCACGTCCCGTAAATTCAAAGTTAGAGTGTTAGAACACTTAAACAGTATTAATAATTGTAACGGGTACCACCATGTCCCTCTCTCCAGGTCCTTGGGGGGGACGGATGGCGCCGCTGACCATGCTACGGGCAGCGGGCGCACCCGTCCCATCCACTTGCCTGACAGTGCTCCTGTCCTGCTCTTTCCCCCTGCCGGCCGAAATGCGCACGCGTGCCCCATAGAGAGCACGCGCTCGTTCATACAAATTTAAAGGGCCAGCGCGCCAGTAATTGGATAATTGCCGGGCGCTTAGCCTATATAGTGTATGGATCCATGTCACTTCCCTGCTGGATCTTTGTTGTCTCCGTGCCCTAGAAAAATCGTTTCTTGTGTATCTTGTCTCTGCTGTGTTCCTGATCTCCGCTACGTTTCTCGACTCTGCACCTTGCCGCCTGCCCTGACCTTGCCGCCTGTTTCCGACTACGCTTAGCCTTACGATTCTGTACTACGCTTACCCTTAGCTGCCACCGCAAGCAAGTCACGTCGGGGGTAGCGACCTGGTAGGACTCCCGCCGCAGCAAGTTCATCCCGCTTTGCGGCGGGCTCTGGTGAAAACCGGGACCTACTTAGATTCCGCTCCCTGGCATGGCTTTCACCATTGCTTGCGGCTGTCCAGAGGATCCACTGCCCCGGCCATTACAGTGAGCCTGCTATCCGGGAAGGCCCTGGCTTGGGCGACCGCCCTCGGGAACCGGAAGGACCCTGTGAATGCGGACCTGCAGGCCTTCCTCCAGGAGTTCCACAGCGTCTTCGAGGAGCCGGCGCATGCATCCTCAGCCGAGACGGCACTTCTTAATATACGCCAGAGGGACTCCTCCGTAGGTGACTATGCGGTCCAGTTCCGCACTCTAGCTTCGGAACTATCCTGGAATGACGCCGCTTTTTATGCCACTTTCAAGAAGGGCCTGTCCAGTAGTGTCAAGGACTCTCTCGCAGCAAGAGACCTCCCATCTTCTCTGGGCGAATTAATCCACCTGGCCACCCGCTTAGACGTGCGCTTCGCTGAGAGACAGGAGGAGCCCGTAAAGGGAACGGATTCCAGCAGGGCCACGCTGTCTACCTCGCCTAGCTCCAGTGTTTCAAAGGTCGCAGCTGCCGCTTCCACAGGCCTCCAGTGAGGAACCCATGCAGGTGGAGTGAGCCCATTTGTCCGAGCAGGAACTGTCCCGCCGTCGCGCGGAGAACTTATGTCTCTACTGTGGCAGTCCGGACCACTTCCGCAGAAGCTGCGCGATGCGTCCTCAGCGTTTGGGAAATGCTCACACCTAGGTTCCATGGGAGAGGTGTTCCTAGGTGCTAATTCTTCCTCTTCACGATTGATGATTCCGCTGGAGGTCACTTCTGACGCTGGTCTATCAATCCGGGTGCTGGCCTTCCTGGACTAGGGGTCTGCCGGGAATTTTATCTATGCCTCTTTGGTTTCCCGTTATCGCCTGCCTGTACTTCGACTAGAAAAGGGACTTTGGTTATTTCTTCGGTCAGTGGAGAGCTCCTTAGTGACCCCATTCAGTTCATTACCCGGCCTGTGTCTCTCTGCATAGGGATCCTGCACAAGGAGAAGGTCTCTTTCTATGTATTGCCTCGGTCTTCCTCGCCGATCCTCTTGGGGCTTCCCTGTCTGCAACGTCACGCTCAATTGGAAGACTGGAGAGGTCTTGCGTTGGGGACCGGAATGCTAGGATCTCTGTTTGGTAGCACCACGCCTGGTGCCTGCCACGTCTCCACGGTTGCCTGCCAAGCCTATGCCAGGCCTCCCTGCGGAGTACCAGGATTTCACAGACGTCTTTTCAGAGAAACAGGCCCAGAGGCTGCCGCCCCATCGGCCTGACAACTGCCCGATAGACCTTCTTACTGGTACTAACCCCCCTCTGGGGAGGGTCTACCCATTGTCTGTGGCCATGATTCAGGCCATGTCGGCCTATATACAGGAAAATTTGCAGAAAGGCTTCATTCGCAAGTCTTCCTCCCAGCCGGAGCTGGGTTTTTTTGTGCAAAGAAGGATGGCTCTCTTTTCCCCCGTGCATTGATTACAGAGGGCTAAACAAGATCACGGTGAAGAACCGCTACCCACTCCCGCTGATCTCTGAGCTCTTCGATCGACTCCGGGGTGCCAAAGTGTTCTCCAAATTGGACCTATAACCTCATCAGAGTACGAGAGGGTGACGAATGGAAAACTGCTTTCAATACTCGAGATGGGCATTTTGAATATCTTGTGATGCCCTTTGGGCTTTGCAATACCCCAGCCGTTTTCAGGAATTCGTCAATGACGTCTTCAGGGATTTATTGTACACCTGCATCATAGTGTATCTGGACGACATCCTGATTTTTTCCCCAGACCTCCAGACTCATCGGACACAAGTACACCCGGTTCTGAGACGCCTGCGCAACAACCGTCTGTACGCCAAGCTGAAGAAATGCTTATTTCATCAGACCAGCTTGCCGTTCCTCGGATATATAGTCTCTGCTAAGGGTCGGCAGATGGATCCAGCTAAACTCTCTGCGGTTCTGCAATGTCCTCGTCCTGTCGGCCTTCGGGCGATACAACGCTTTCTGGGCTTCGCCAATTATTATCGACAATTCATTCCCCACTTCTCTACTCTGGTGGCTCCCATTGTGGCCCTCACCAGGAAGAATGCGAACCCGAGACATTGGCCTCCGGAGGCTGAAAAGGTGTTCACCGAACTAAAGACTGCCTTCTCCTCAGCACCTGTCTTGGTCCGGCCAGATCCTGAGAAGCCTTTCTCCTTGGAGGTGGATGCCTCTTCCGTGGGGACAGAAGCAGTCCTCACACAAAAAGACCCCAAAGGCAAGACTCTTCCATGCGGCTTCTTCTCCAAGACCTTTTCGCCGGCAGAGCGGAATTATGCCATTGGGGATCGAGAGCTCTTAGTGGCGACATCTGCTGGAGGGGGCTCGTCACCCAATTGACATCTTTACGGATCACAAGAATCTCCTGTATCTTCAGACGGCCCAGCGTCTAAACCCTCGCCAAGTCAGGTGGTCTCTCTTTTTCTCACGCTTTGACTTTCGTATTCACATTCGGCCTGCTGAAAAAAATGTCAAGGCTGATGCCCTCTCCCGTGCCTCTGATGTTGTGGGTGAAGAACCTGTGTCTCAGCACATTACTTCTCCAGAATGGTTGGTTCACCTGGCTCCCGTAGATCTCCAAGGCATCCCTCCAGGCAAGACATACATGCCTCCGGCGCACAGGAAAAGGATTCTGGAGTGGGGGCATAGTTCCCTTTTGGCTGGCCACCCCGGAGTATGGAAGTCCTATGCTCTTATCTCTCGGCACTATTGGTGGCCAACTCTGGCACAAGACGTGAAGGACTTCACCCTCTCATGTGTCACGTGTGCTCGAAACAAGGTCCCACGTCATAGGCCCGCAGGTCTCCTACTGCCGCTGCCCGTACCAGAAACTCCTTGGACACACATAGCCATACATTTCATCACGGGCCTACCCGTTTCTTCGGGTAATTCTGTCATCTGGGTGGTCACGGACCGGTTCTCGAAGATGTCCCACTTTGTGCCTCTTCCTGGTCTGCCGTCTGCTCCACAATTGGCCGGTCACTTCTTCCGGTATATTTTTTGTCTACATGGGTTACCCTCGCACATTATCTCTGATTGGGGAGTTCAATTCGTATCCCAATTTTGGCTTGCGCTGTGCTCCCATTTGCAAGTCAAGTTAGACTTTTCATCGGCCTACCACCCTCAGACCAATGGACAGGTGGAGAGAGTTAACCATATCCCCTGGGCCGAGTTCTCTTACATCCATCGCGACTCGGATGCAGCCGGCGTTTCTCCATTTTTTGTGGTCTATGGCCGCCACCCGCGCCCCCCCCCCCCTTCCCTGCCCACGGATTCAGAGATACCCGCTGTGGATGACCAAGTTGGGGATATCAAGGCCATCTGGCAAGAGACTCGACGTTCCCTACTTCGGGCCTTTGCTCATATGAAGTCTCAGGCAGACAATAGGAGAAGATCTGCCCCGACATTCCTCCCAGGTGGCAGGGTTTGGCTTTCCTCGAAGTACGTACGCCTAAAGATTACCAGTGACAAGTTGGGCCCTCGCTTCCTGGGACCCTTCAAGGTGCTCCAGCAGCTTAACCCGGTGACGTACAAACTCTGCTTACTCCCATCACTCCGGATCCAAAACTCTTTCCATGTCTCCCTCCTAAAGCCTAGCACGCGCGTGCACTCTTTCATGTAAATTTAAAGGGCCAGCGCGCCGGTAATAATAATTGCCGGGCGCTGACCCGATATAGTGTATGGATCCACGTCAATTCCCTGCTGGATCTTTGTTGCCTCCGTGCCCTAGAAAAAGCATTTCTCGTGTATCTTGTCTCTGCCGTGTTCCTGACCTCACTACTTTTCTCGACTCTGAACCTTGCTGCCTTCCCTGACCTTGCCACCTGTTTCCGATTACGCTTAGCCTTACGATTTTGTATCACGCTTACCCTTGGCTGCCACCGCAAGCAAGTCACTTTCGGGGGGTAGCGACACCTGGTAGGAACTCCCCCCCGCAGCAAGTCCAACCCGCTTTGCGGCGGGCTCTGGTGAAAACCGGGACCTACTTAGATTCTGCTCCCTGGCATGGCTTTCACCATCACTTGCGGCGGTCCAAAGTATCCAGTGTCCCGGCCGTTATAATAATCTTGTGGGTCGGAGTGTTTCTGGTGCAGCACGTCATTTCTTTGAACACCATAATTCCAATGTAGATTGTTTTTGTACATTTGCTATTGAGAAAGGAGCAGTAGGGAGAGAAGTTGGTAATTTAGAGTACAAACTAAGGGATTGGAAAGCTTTTTGAATGTGTACTTTGAATACAATTGCTCCTGCAGGTCTTAACATGAAGAATAATAGTCTTTTTCATTATTAATTGTTCAAAGTTTTCAAATTTATTCTAGGATTTATGGTGTAATGTGTGTTTTTGCTGCCCCAAAATGTCTTTTTTGATATAATTTACTGTATATTATTTTATCTGTTTGGTTTCGCCTATCTCACTTTGAGCGTGTGATGCTTTGGACTGGTTCCATGGCCTTTCTCTGTCGAGTTTCCATGCACCAGGAGTTGTGTTTAATTTGCCTCACTTTCGGCGCAGTGGATGCCTATGGCTGGGATTGATTGGTATCTCACCCGATCTGGGCTGTCTGCTGTGCAAATATCTTCCAGGTGATGGGTGCCTGTGACATAGTTCTGTTTGTCTCTTTGCTCAGGTGAGTGCTATTGGGCTTCATCACATCTATGTATATATGGGAGACTTAAGTATACGTAATGTCATGCTAGGATTAAGAATCCCTGTGACTCGAAATGCGTCAGCCTAATACCTGTTATTCTTTTTTTATTTTCGTCACCACTTTTGTAAAGATTTTTCACTTTAATAAACTTAACCTCAATGGTTCATCAATCCGGAGTTGCTGGCGAAATCTACCTCTCTGCTACTTACACTCCAGAGTGTTGCCGTGCAGTCCGGTTAATTGAAGCAGTGAGCTAACTGTTGCTAACTTTTGTTTACTGCCTAGCTATCTACCTTTGGCCCAGTCTGACTACCCACCTACTTACCAGAGGTCTTGCCTATGTATCTACCTGGAGCATTCTACCTACCTGAGGCCTTGAAGACTATGGGCGACATGTATGAATCTCGCCGGGTCGGGGCGCACCTTTCCGCCTGTTTTCCGGAGGAATCTGCGCCTGATTTATGTCGGGGCCGGGGCGCGCTCAACAACAATGTAAAATTTTCCCCCGCGCCTCCCCGTGTGTAAGCGCAGTGCGGGACTGATGCCATCGGCGCGCGCCTAAAATTCGCCGTCCGGGGCGTGCGCTCGTACTGCGGCAAAAGCCCCCTCCCCCAGCCAGTGAGGGCAAGGGGGGGACATGGGCGCAGTGCGGGATTTAGGCCCCGGCGGGACTCGCCAAAAAAACAGTTCCAATGGAGACAGGGGAACACGAGAAATCATTCCAGATGGGGTGCGGATATGAATAAAAAAACCCCTTTTATAAAGGCTTAAACATTCCAGGAAAAAGCTAAAACCTAAAAAAAAAAAAAATACATAAAACAAAATCATTTTTCCAATATCCAATTCAAAAATTAGGATTTGGAAAATTTGCCGGGGAAAATCTTAATTCAAATTCGAAAGCTATTTTAAATGGTCGGCATAAACCGGCCAAATCAAAAAGGACGACAGCGAACCTTTTAAAAACCTATGGGGAAGTTTAGACCAATCAAATCCCCGGCGGGGATAGTTCAAAATACAGTAAAAAATGCTAAAAAAGCTGATTGTTAAGTTCTGGGACTTGGAGCTCACCAATCAGAATAGGGCGACAGAGACCCATTTGCCAAAGAAATTTAGACCCAAACAAATCCACGGGGGACAGTTCAAAAAACTGTAAAAAGTTTAAAAAAAGGTGATTTGGCTGACTAGCGGGGGGGTCGGCTACTCACCAATCAGGGAAAAGGGGCGACAGGGACCCCTTAAAACCATGGGGAATTATTTCCAAAACAGAATTGGAGCGACAAAGTCCCCTTTTATCCCTGGAGAAGTTTGGACCCAACAAAAAAAAGCGGGGCATTCAAAATACAGTAAAAAAACAGAAAAAAGCGTTTGCTGAGCTAGCGGGGGTTTGCTATCCCCCCAACAAAGAGCGACACTTCTCCCATTATAGCTAGGGGAAGGGGGCGCCTAAATCTCGGCGCTCAGCGCCGTGGGGCCCCTAAAGTAAAAAAAAAAAAATTATTTTTATTAAATGTAAAAATTATCGTAGAGGGGGGCGAATTTGTTTCTAACGAAGGGGAAATTCTTTTTAGAATTTCAGGAAAATTCGGTTCTGAACGAAGTCAAACCCTTTGGGGGACTTGGTGAACAAATTTGGCTTTTGATTGATAAAAATGCTCGACACAGGCCCTTACATGGGCAAAGCACCTGGGGGAAAAAGGGCATAGCCTGCATGACATGTGCGAAAACCCAAACAAGCCGGGGGGTTTCTGGACTCACCGCACTAATAAGTCCGGGGCCCGCGGGAGCCATACCGCTCTCACTGTACTGATCAGAAAGGGTGCTTCCGGGGGCTGATTTTTTCTGAAATGATTTTAACAGCGATTTTTGGGGGGTGCCTCAGCTTGTCCAGAGACTGCTTCTCTTAACGTTTTTTCTAATTTTTTGGGGTATTGGACTGAAACCAGGTGGGTCCATGCAGCGCAAAAACTTTTAAATCCTACTGCTCACAGCACATTAATATCCAAGGGGGACTCCCAGTTCCGTTGTATCATTTTAAAAAAACAGCGTTTTTTTCAATACAAATACCACTTCATTTTTGGGCTGCTCAATTCTTTGGCCAAATTTTTATCCCGGGGGTAATTAACATTTTTATTTCCCGTAACCCCAAGAAAAACATTTTCAACGCCAAAAAATATACATTTTTTTCCCGTAGCATAATTCACAAGCAAGGTTAATTACAATTTTATCTCTTGTTGTGTGGGGTAAAAAATACCCATTGTAACACGCTACAAGCTACTATTTGTGGTGGGGTCAAAATTTTTGGGGCAATTTACACCCGGGTTAAAAAGCGTTGTTTTTCGCTGTGGTGATCCCCGAAAAGTCATTTTTAAGCCAAAATAAACATTTTTCCTGAGCATAATTTACAAGCAAAGTTAAATTACAATTTTATCTCTTATTGTGTGGCGTAAAAAAAAACCGCTTGTAACCGCAACAAAGCACAGTTTGGGTGGGTAATTCTTTGGCGCAATTTTTTCCAGGGGGAATTAAAACGTTGTTTTTTGCAGTTGTAACATAAAAGAAAATTTGTTTTTTCACCGCCCCAAAAAATTCTGTGCATAAATTTTATATCCGAAAATTAATTAAACCCCTTTTTGTGTTTTATATTCAGTAAAAACACAAGTTTTTAAAAGGCACATACAAGCAATTTTCCTGCCCATTTTTTGGGGCGCAATTTTACCAAGGTTACCAAGCTTGTTTCTGGGGTTTATTTGGCGCAAAAACGGGGGGTGTATTTATATATACAGATAACTTCATCAAAAGGTCTGTACTTTTTTGAACAAACAGTATTCAGACAGGAGGGGGGCAGGGGTTTGTCGCAAGGGCAAGGCACAAATATTCCCGGAGCAGGGGCCCCGGCCAGCCAGCAAGGGGAAATCGCAGCACGGGCACTCGGGGAGCCCAATGCCCCTGTCATCTACGGCTGTGTGATGAATAGCAACCAAGGGGGCTTTTTTGGTTGACTAGGGCATCCATTCCTCCCAGATGACATCTGAAAAAACCCCGCCAAGAGTCGGTGGGGGAAAGTCGACACAACCCTTTTGGGATGGCCCCGGGGCGGGTCAGCGGCCCTCACCTGTCCCAACCCGCCCCCTGTCCCATCCGGTTCCCTCACCGAGATCTCTATTGGGGGCTGGGTCAGCGCCACTATATACGGGGTGAACAATTTGAGGAGGGCAGTCCCCAAATTGGGCAGCGAAGAAATGGGGCCAAATCCCTGCTTTTTGCAGTAGGGGGCAAAATAAGAGTTAAGTGGCTGGGAGGTCTTTGTGAGGGGTCGCCTCTCCATACCCAAAACCGTGATGAACAGCATGAAGGAAACAAAATAGATGATGGTAGCCGCCGCACTTGGGGCCGGTGAGGGAAGGGTTTATCATGTCAGGAAAGAGGCATCAGCTTGCGCGTCAGGCAGGGCGCAGCCCCAGGGTCGTGTGGGCCGTGATCAACAGGGGAGCAGCAGGTGAGGTCGGGGGCCAGCGGCCCCCAGGTAAAAAAAAACCGCTTCGAGGTCCAAGAAAAGCGCCGGGCTCAGCGGGCAGCGGGGGCAAAAGTGCAGCCCTTGGCGGTAAAATCCATACTCGGCGGTGTGGCAGTTCTTTGCTAAGACAAAGGAGGAGCCGAATATGGGTATATGTAGAATCTGTAAAGCAAAAGGAAAACGTGGGCCCGGGGGCTAACGTTTGGGACCACGGCCCCGCGTCAAAAACATGCGCGTCACCAAACCGTTGGGCCCGGGGGGAAAAAGGGGGTCAGATGTGGAAATCCATTTCCCGCCGCCCAAAAGAACAGCACCCGCAGCACGCCCAGTTTTCAAAGCATGCCATTGCCAAAAAAAAACCCTCAAGGCTCCCCTACCTCGCAGAAGGGAGCTGTTTCTCTTTGACTCATCCCCGGGGCCCAGATGCCCCTGCCCCTCGGTACTATGGGCCCCAGCATTTTCGTTCAGTGAGGCGATTAAAAGAGAAACAGTATGTGTCCAACCACCTAAGGTGCAGCGCTGACCGTGCTCCTGTCCAAGTTGTTGGTACGGGCAGTCCCTCCCTTTCCAAATGGTGGACTCTGCACCATTCAGAAACTAATGGCTTGTCCCGAGCCGAGATGGAGATTTCCCAAGCCTTAAATTTCTTTCCCAAAAAGGCGATAACCAGCACTTCATTATTATGTAGAACAGAGGGTGGGCCGGTGCTTGAGCTTATGGGTTTGTTCCACGGTGCACGGCAGCGCGACGTCTGGAGCTGTAACTACAGTCAGGGCCAGTACATGTCCTTTACGGCCCAGGGGTGAATGTGCTTCCGCCCGGGCCCAAAACCAACAACTTGTAGTCCAAACAAAAAATTTAAATTTCTGCCGCTTACCCCTTCACCGCGAATGTTCTTATCTGGGCTTTTTTTCTCCTTCGCTGTGTCGTTGTGTTCAGCTGTTGCTACTGCTTGCTCGTGTTACCTCCTTTCCGCTTGGAGAGCTGCCAGTCTCGCTCCTTACTTCAAACCAGAAAATTCACCAAGGAAATTCCAGCGGGTTTAAGGTATTTCAGAACTTTTATTTCATTCCTCCACAAGATAGCGTTAAAAGGCATTAAAACGCCGACGCGTTCCGGACCCTCAGGACCCTTTTTCACGGCATATAGTTTCTAACACAAACATTTTTAAAAAACAAATTTAAAAAAACACGTCACTGCATCACATGGTTATGGGCGTGTACTTGGATCTTAACCCTTGGATGGCTCAAATCCTATTACTTCTTAATAGAATCCTTTGAATTGCAAGAAACTTTATGTTGTTAATGCAAATCTCCTAAAGTTTATATAGTGCGTATTTGGCACATATTTGGCAGCTTTACAGGTTAACAGCATAGGCTTGCAAAATGCTTCATGCAATACATGCTAATTTTCTAAAATGAATGCATTGTACATTTAACCATTTTTCAATGTATGTACATGAGATCATGGTTACATGAGATCCTCGTACATACATTCGAAAAATAGGTTAAATGTACAATGCATTCATTTTAGGAAATTTAGCATGTATTGCGACATGAAGCATTTTGCAAGACTTGCTGTTAACTGTAAAGCGGCAAATATGTGGCCAATATGCACAATAAAACATCAGGAGATTGCTTTAACAACACAACAGGTTTCTTGCAATTCAAAGAGATTCTTTAAGAGGTATAGGATTTGAGCCATCAAGGTTTAAGTTCAAGTAACACGCCCATAACCATGTGATGCAGTGAGTGAGGGTTTTTATGTTTGTTTATTTAAGAAAATGTTTGTGTTAGAATCTATATTCGTGAAAAAGGGTCCTGAGGGTCCCGAAACGCGTCGGGTTTTAATCCATTTAACGTATCTTGTGGAGGAATGAATAAAAAGTTCTGTGAACATCTCTACACAACAACTTGGACAGGAGACGCCGATTTCATCCTCCACGTTGTCTAACTGCGGCTTCCTGCGCCAATGTCCGACTCCTACCTCTCCCACCATCTCGCCTCACAAGTACTGCTATCATACCACCATGTGTAGGGCACAGCGGGTGTCATTGCAGCAGTTCTAACCTGGCTTGCTCGCGCGAACGAATGTCACACAGGGGAGGAACTGCTCATCGGTCATGCAGCAAGAAATCGGATGTGTGACTTTCTCGCGCATGCTAATGGAACCATGGTGATGGACAATGGGAGGAACTGGTGTCCGGCTGCACGATGAGGATGGTCCATGCCACCATGCTTTGGCACACGAGTTCAATCTGGTTGTGAAAAGGTTCCTGAAGTTTCCACCGATCTTAGGAACATTCTGAAATGGCCAGTAAACTGTGCATGCACGTTATCATTCGCTACAAAGCCAGGAACACCCTCCTCGCAGTTGCAGCGCAGAACGGCCTCCCCAACACACTCTGATATGCGATGTTGTCCACCGTCTGGAATGTACCAGCCTGCCATGTTCGGACCGATGTATGAAACAGAGGAAAGGGCAATAACGATTTCTTGATGATCCAGGCAGGGACAGAAGTACTCTTCCACTGTGTAACTTTGATATCAGCCAGTGGAAGCTCATGCGTGAACCTGCCGTTTGTTGAGCGCCATTGAGGGAAGTGGGACGTTATTTTCAGTTGCCAGGACTAGGGATGAAATAAGTCATTCCACTGCTTCATGTCCTGGAACCAGATGCTGAAAAATCTGTCTGGGCAGGGGACTGGAGACGTGGAACTACATCTCGCAGCCATGTGTCCGGTGGGGACTGAAATGGAGGAGGAGGAGGACATTGGAGCAGAAGAATTGTTGGTGGAATTGAGTGGATTTTTAACCCAGTGAAAGAGAGGAGGAGCATGAGCAGCTGAGGTGCTAGGATGGAGATGAGGAAGACGAGGCAGATGACCAGCAAGCACGTGGCAGTATACAGTGGAGATGGAGGCGGAGCCCCTTGAGTCATTGTGCAGATGGCCCGCAGCAGCTGATTTGCCTGGGGGGGCTAGGAAAGCCGATTTCGTCAGCATCGGGCAGAGGGATGGACTTTCTGGCTCTCCACCCCCTATTGGAACTCGACTACCGGTCCAATATGGGAGCCTTTTTCCAGCTATTGAGAGGGAGGAAAAATCAAAATATATAGGGAAATATCTCGTAGTCAGTTGGGGGCCGCTGCCCATGTGCGGAATGTCCCTACCTCTGACAGGTTGACGGGGGGTTTTCAGCGCTCACGTACTACTGTGCGGTGCTGGGAGGAAGGTGGGCGGGGTCGGAGCAGTACCAGCTCCATCACAGCAACCTATGTCTGGGTCATGATGAGAGCTTCCTTCACCGCTAGTGAGGAGGGCTGTCGCCAGCAGGCAGCAGACTGGACTGGAAGCAGACCTGAACTAACAGGTGGTGGTCTACTCGGAATTTCACTCTGACCACCAGTAAGGAAGATCCGCTGGATACTGGGCAGCCAAACTGGATGTGTGGCCGCAATTGCCGAGTTTGCAGTGGAGAAGCTGTCCTCACGGCAGTACGTTTGGCCATCAGAGGGGGTGTTCGTGCAGAGCGAGGGGGCATGTTACCCAAGGAGAACCCGCTTGTCCACGGGAAATGTGGAAGATGACTTTGTTGGGAAGATGGATTCAGGCGAATGGATCGGCCTGGATTTCCACCCACAGATGCACTTCTTAGGCGTAGACTAACATCAGCCATGACGCCCTCTAACAAAACTCGGTGAAATGTGTCTGGGTGTCAAACTTCCTGCCTTTCAGCACTATTATGATGACGCACCCGACTGATTCCACACATCTGCTGACAGTTTCTCCATCTGCCAACCAACCATCTTATATCTCAGAAAAACTGGGGGGTATTTGCCACCCACTCACATCTGTCAGTGTGCCACTGTCTGACTCATGCTGCTGCTGTGGCTGCTGCTGTTGTCCTCCACACGTGTCATTGTCTCTCTCTGTGGCCCTACTACTCTGTTTTACCACCTCCAGAATGTCATGTGCCATGTTTGACTCTGCTGCTGCTGTGGCTGCTTGCCGTGACCTACACACTGGTACCCCACACAAAAAATTGTTCACTCTGTGGCTATCCGGTTTTTACCACCTCCAGAATGTCATGGTGCCCTTTATCTGACCTCATGCTGCTGCTGTGGTGCTGGCCGTGACCTACACATGTCATTGTGCTTGTCTGACCTATGCTGTGCTGTGGCTGCCTTGCCGTGACTAACACTGTCATTGTGCCACTGTATGACTATGCTGCTGTTTGTGGCTGATGCGTGACCTACACACTTGTATTGTGCCACTGTCGACATATGGATGCTGCTGTGTGGGCTCGCTTGCCGTTGACCTCCACCTGTGTCCTTGTCTCACTCTGTGGACTACTCTGTTTTTACACTCCAGAATGTCATTGTGCAATGTACTGACATCATCCTGCTGCTGTGGCTGCTGCCGTGACCTACTCTGTGTCATTGTGCCAATGTTGACCTCATGCTGCTGATGTGGCTGCGCGTGACTACACACTCTGTCATTGTGCCACAATCCTGCCTCATGCTGCTGCTCTGGTGCTGGCTGTGACTCCACACTGTGTCATTGTGCCATGTCTGAATCATGCTGCTGCTCTGGCGGCTGCCGTGACTACACACTGCTGTCACTTGTCCCACTCTGTGGCCCTACTCCTGTTTTTTCACCTCCAGAATATCATGGTGCCTCTGTGCTGACCTCATGCTGTGCTGTGGTGCTGCGTGACTACCCACTGTGTCATTTTGCAATGTTGACTCATTCTGCTTGCTGTGGGGTCTGCCGTGACCTAACACTGTGTCATTGTGCCTTGTTGACCTAATGCTGTGCCTGCCGGGACCTCCAAAACTGTGTATTGTTCAATTCTTGGACCTACTCCTGTTTGTGCCATCAGGATGTCATTGTTGCCATCTCTGACCTCATGTGTGTGGCCTGCCGCCCTGTCACTAACTCTGTCACTAATGTTGGCCCACCTGAGCTCTCAGCTGGTTTTTTTTCAGCCTTTACTCTGGCATGTACATTATCAGGCTACATTCCCCTTCAAGTTTTTTCGGTCGAGTTTTTCCCTCTTAACGTGCCAGGGATATGTTATAGTGAAAGCGATTCGAAGTAAGAGCGGCGGCTAGTCATGTGCGTGTCATACTAAACACAACATTGCTTTGAGACCAAAACCAAGCTCCTCTGCATATTTAAGAATGGCACGAACGTTATACAGCACCTGCAGCTCTGTGCAGCTGGGTAAAAAAAGCTGTTTTTTATACGTGATTCATGCTGAAGTAATGCGGAACGAAGTTATTTTTTTGCCGAGAATTCGGGAGAGTGAACACAAACGCAATTTCGGGAAATTCGCCCCCCATCTCTAATTATCAGATAAAGAGCGAACCTTCTATACAATAAACAGTAAAACCGAACAACGGTTTGTCGCCGAGACCGGGCGCTTAATAGGGTATTGCAATAGAGAGATTGCGGGAAATACAGTAATTCAAAATTGTTTAAGCTATTTCATGGTCGGCATAAACAAGCCAATCAGAAATAGGAGCGACATGTCCCATTATACTATGGTGAGGAGAATTGACCAATAAGACTAGGAGCGAAATGTCCCTTTATATCCTATGGAGAAAAATAATATTCAAAGGAGGGACGTTCACAAATACAGTAAAAAATGCAGAAACGCGTGATTGGTTTGAAGCGGCGGGGGTGTCCAGCTTAGCCATCAGAGCGCAAGTACTTTTCTAGAGTTTATGGAGAAAAGAAATTCTGGGATTGCGCGCTCTGTGATTGGTAAGTTTAAAAGAAGGCGCCGTTTTTTGGACAAAATGGGTGAATAAGCGACGCTACTATGGTTTTCTAATGCAATGGAAATAAAATGTACATGGCGAAATATATTATACACTACAGAAGTTGTCCAATGTGTTATATAAAATGAATAATATATGGGGGGGTAACGGAAAAAAAATATTTACATTCATATAAATTCATGTTTATTTTAATTTATTTTCGTTATCCATGTCAATAGTATTGGGTGTGCAACGAAAATAATAAAGAAATAAACAGGATTTTATTGATTTAATATTTTTTTTTCGTTACATCAAATTATTATTTTTTTTATATACACATCGGGACAAACTTCTGTAGTGTTATAATTGATTTTCAGAATGTACAGTTTTATTCAGATTGCATTAGAAAACCAATTGGGGAGCGTCGCCGCTTTCCCATCTGGTCCAAATAACGGCGTCTCTTTTAACTCTAGCAATCACAGCATGCGCGCTCAGAATTTCTTTTCCCCTAGAACATTAAGAGGAAAGTAGCTCGCACGCTCTGATTGGCTACAGCTGGACGAGCCCCGCCGCTTCAACCATCGTTGTTTCTGCTTTTTACTGTATTTTGAACTGTCCCGCTTTGATACTGATTGGTCATTTTTTATCCATAGGATCTAATGGGGACATTGTCGCTCCTATTCTGATGGTCAATTTCCTCCATAGGTTAATAATGGGACATTGTTCCGCTCCATATTCTTCGATTGGCTGGTTTATGTCGACCAATGAGGAATAGCTTAGACAATTGAACTTACTGTATTCCCGCAATTCTCTCTTTGCCAATTCCTATGTAGCGCCCGGTCTCGGCGACAAAATGCAGTTTGTTCGGGTTTTAATGCTTTATTTGTAAGAAGGGTTCGGCTCTTTATCTGTATGTTTTTACATTTAATAGAAATATTTTTTTTATTAATACTCTGCCGCACGGCGCTGAGCGCCGAGATTTCAGAGGGCCATTCCTTCCATAGACTATATGGGGAGAAGTAGCTCGGCTTGATTGGCTGGTATAGCCAACCCCGTAGTCAGCCAATCAGCTTTTCTGATATTTTTACTGTATTTTTGGGGGGGGGGGGGAAAACATATCCACCGTGGATTCTGATTGGTCTAATTTTTCATAGATAGAATGGGTATTTGTCGCTTCTATTCTGATTGCGTCAATAGTTCTCCATAGGTTGTAAAGGGTCTATTTCGCTCCTATTCTGATTGGGTCATAGTTTCCATAGGTTTTAATGGGTCTCTGTGCTCCTATTTGATTGCTGAGCTAGCCAAGTCCGGTGCTTACACCTATCAGCTCTTTTCAGCATTTTTACTGTATTTAGAACTGTCCTCCCGCCTTTGATTATGACTTGGTCAATCCTTCCCATATGTTTGAATCGGTTCAAGTCGCTCCTATTTGATTGGCGGGTTTATGAGACCAATGAGAATTAGGCTTTCAGAATTTGGATTCTGTTTTTTCCGGCAATTTACAATATCATTATTCTTGATATTGCGCGTTCTAGAGTTTATTTGGAAAGTGATTTTTTTTTTAATTTATGTTTTTTTTTTTACATATCAGCCTCTTTTCTGACATGTTTTACGCTTTATAAAGGCGATATTTTCTGAATTCATTACTCCTGCTGCACGGAGCGGAGCGCAGAGATTTGTTGTAGCGATCTCTATGTTTCCTCGCATACTTCCGATCCTGCTTCACTTCGCCTCTGCCGAGCATTTACGACAAAAAAAAACTAGGTCTGCCTGTCGGAGTGCAAAGCGCTGCACTGCGCCTCGCTTTGCCGACTCGCCATTGTACATTGCCTCGGAGTTTTCGAGCGCGCCGCGTCCCAACCCGGAAGCCTACCTCGCGCCCCACACCGGCCCACTGCCTGTACCTTCATGCGGGGGCGCAGCTGGAAAGTGGGCGAACGCTGCGCCTAACACTGCATCCTGAATCCGTACGGGGGGATTCGGGCGGGAGGCGCTGTTTACGACAAATAAACAGGGTTAGCCGATCATATATGTCGCCATACTCATGTATGACCGAGTTACCAGCTTTCCTGGCCTCTCTCTCATCCATTTGTTATGCTCTTTATGGCAACAAAAATACAACCCCACTACTCCCCAGACAGAAAATCTCCCAGCTTCCTCTATCACCACCTGGGGAGTTTGAACAGAGGTGGGGGGCAGGTAGGGGGTTACAAGACAAGTAAGATTCTAAGATATTTATGTGCAAATCCTGCAATGATGAGTTGTGCCCAGGAGAAGTTATCTTGGCTAGTTGTCTGGAGGGGAGAAGAGACATAACTTTGTGATGAGTCATTGGATGCAAATGAACTGTAATCATTTATATGTCTGAATAGCGCCTGCATATAACTGGTATCTGTCACTATATGGTCACTGTTTGGCAGTTAAATATTTGGTATTGAATACTGATTCTTTATTAATAATAGATAATGGTTTATTCAGTCACTTATGTGTGGTTGTAATATGTGGTGTTTTTGGCGGTATAATCTGATCTTATTAAGTAGCATGATTGGTTTTGTGGTCTGGTAATGGGATTTAATTGGTAGCGGTATGAAGCTGATATGTATGATGAGGTAAGTTATTTGTATTATTTTACGTATAATCTGTTGCCGACTACTAAGAGGTATGGTTATATGTTTGTGGTTCAGGGGAAAGAAATGTTGAGGGGGAGGCATTCAAAAGTTTGCTTTGGAGCTGAGTTTCTATAGTCGTGACCCTGGTTTAATAACTAAGACTGTCTTTCTTGCCCATTCCGATCAGAGACCAGTTTTCATTTCCCAAACTGCTCTGGAAAAATGAAAGTTTAGGTTCGGAGCGTGATTGGGCCTAAGTTAGTCTTACTGTAGACAGTTTGATTACATGAGGGCACAATGGGTGTAATCAAGTTGTTATATTTCAAGTGCAATCTTTGTTACAAGTGTTCTTGATTTTTGTAATTATATGAATACAGCTTCTCACAAAAAGTGTAGGCGCTTTTGGCCTTTTGGTTGAAATTTAGGATGAAATAACATTTCTTGATTTTTTTTTAATGAAATAAATAACCCGAGAAACTCTTACAAATGATACAGTATTTGTCACTGCAATGGTTTCAAGGACGATGCTCTAGACAGAAGTTGATGGGGCTTAGCGTTTGTCACACGAGGTGTTTCAGCAGGTTACAACAGAGATACAGAGCAAATGGAAGAGTACAAGCACGTGTTAGGGAGGTGTGAGGCTAACCAAGTGTCACGTCCAGACCATTTTTAAACTGTTACATCAGTGTGGTCTGCATGACTAGGAATACCTGACCCAAACACACCAGGCACAGGATTCGTCTTGCATGCTGTCAGGGGCATCTATGCTTGACAAGAGTGGTTCTCACTGCTGTTCAATAATGAAAGTCGATTCACTCTGAGCAGAAATTATGGCCACCGACGTTTCTGGAGATGTCAAGGAGAGCGCTATGCATCAACCAGTTAAGGTACTTGTGGTACCATTGTGGTATCTAGCACACAGACACTGCCTGACTGTAAAGGTTACCAATTGTTGAAAGAGACTTGCTCTCTCTCCCTTAAACGTGATTGGGTTTGTGTGGTATTCATCACCGGTTCGAGGGACATTGTTTACAATGAAGCAATATCAGTGTGTGATGTAGCCACAGGACGTACTTATTTGCATTTCTGTGGATTTCAGTCTCTCTGTATCTCCTGTTACAATGCTGCTGCATATGTGATCTGCTTGAAGCTCGTAATAGCAAGGTATGATGATCAATTGTTAAGGTGTTGTCTTGACTCTTCATGATTTCAAATGTGAACAGTATGATGAGGAGGACGGTTTAAATCCCAGTTCAAATTCATCCCTAAAATTTATTGGCGATTCAGGGATCAAACAGCTGTTGGGAAGTTTGCCATATTGTTAGAGGTCAGCAAGTGGATACTTGAAAATTGAAACTTGTTGGCATTTAAGTTTTAAATAATTTTATGTTCATCTTGAAAATTTCACAAAAAGTCAAATATCCTAATTATTGTGAGTAGTGTATATTTACTGCGTTTAATTGCATTGAATTGTTCATGAACATACGTTGCACTTTGGGTATAATAATAATAATAAAATTTCATAATAATAATAATAATAATAATAATAATAACTCTTTATTCTATTGCGCAAACAATTCCGCAGCACTTTACAAATTCAGGGTTAAACCATACAGTCTTTACACATTAAAGTACTTACAATGAGACACACGGTGGGGGCCTTGCTCGTGAGAGTTTACAATCTATTAGGGCTGTTATGGGGTGTGAAAACATACGGTAGAGGTGCCAAGTTTAAAGGTCCGGCCATGTTTCATACAATAGGGGTTGAGGTGGTTTACATGTGAAAATGGCTGACCTGCCACCCAGGAACTGTACAATCTATATACAGATAAGTGCAGGGAGTGCAAGTGCAAGGGGTTGACAGAATGTGTGTGATAGAGTTTAGGGTTCCTGGTGGCAGACGAGAAGATGTATTATCAGGGCATCTTAAATCTGTGAGGGTTGTGAATGTGCCTGATCGACGCGGTAGATATTCCAGAGGGAATTGGTGCCGCAAGTTGAAATCCTTGTAATGCGGGCATGGGGGTTCGGGATGATTGAGGATTGTAGTCTCGATATCATAGGCAGCAGCGGTTGAGTGAGCGGGTAGGGCGGTAGACAGAGAGACTAGGGAGGAGATTGTTGGGAGGAGCAGCGCTGTGGAGAGCTTTAGGGGTGGAGTGTACTGAGTTTATTACTGTATCCTGTACTGGACTGATGGCAACAGTGCAGTGATGACACAGGGTAGAGTCCATCAGTTATTGCTGGTGGATGAAGAAAGACATGCCTGGTGCTGCATTCTGGACTTATTGGAGAGGGGGTGAGTTTGCAGACGAGGGAGGACCATTAAGCAAGGAATTGGCAGTAGTCATGACGAAACAAGAATAAGAGCAGTAATGAGAGTTTTAGTGTTTTCCACAGGGGAATTGGACGGTTTTTGGAGATATTTTGAGGTGCGGTGACCGGAGGGGCAAGGGATTGTGATATATGTGGGAAGAAGGGCAGATCAGAATGCAATAAAACCCTAGACGGGGCTGATGCCTAGGAGAAATGGTGGTTACCATACAGAAACAGAAATTAGCTGGGGGGGGGGGGGGGGTGGGTTAGTAGATGGGGGAAAGAAGTTTCAGTCTTGTGAGGTTTAGTTTCAGATGTGGGAGAGGACATGATGTCAGAGACAGGGAAGACAGTCACTGGTGTTTTGTTAGCATGGCTGGAGTGATGTCACGGGGAGGAGGTGTATATTTGGGTGTATAGATAGAGATGGTAATGGAAGCCAAATTACTGATGTTTGTCCAATGGGGGCTGTTGTTACAACTGAAAAGAGGGAGGACCTAGAACATGATCCATGAGGAACCAACAGCAAGAGGAAGAGGAGAGGAGGTTAGACCAGGTACACGAGCATGAAGGAGCGTGTCAGAGAGGTTAGGACGAGAACCAAGCGGAGAGCGGTGTACTGGTGGCCAATGGTGTGAGTAGGTGAGGAGAAGTTAGTGATACCAGTGTCAAATGCCTGCAGAGAAGAATACTAAGCAGAAGCACAATGAGTAGTTACCTGCAGATTTTGCTGTTAGGAGCTCATTTGTAGACTTTAACTAAGGCAGTTTCCGTGGAGGTAGGTGCGTATACCTGATTGCAGCAGGGTCATCGAAGAGAGTTAGCTAGAGAGATAGCGGATTAGGCCGAGAGTGAGACCAAGCGTTCCGAGGTTTTTAGAGATGAAGGGAGGTTAGAGGAGCTGGTCGGTTAGTTATCAGCACAGGACGCGGTCAAGCAGTGGCTTTTTTAGTAAAGGGGTTATGATGGGTGTTTGAAGGAAGAAGGAAAAGATCCAGCTGAGAGTGTGGGTTAACGATAGCAGTAAGATGAGAGAGGACTAGTGGAGAAATTGTACTGGATAAGGTGGATGGAATGGGTCAGTTTAATACGACGGCAGGTGGTGGGTACGAGCAGAAGGAGAAGCTGGACACTTATTCCTCTGTCGTCGGGTCAAGGGCAGTGCGAGCTAGATTAGAGGAGTGCGTGGAGGGAAGGATGGGTATTATTTGGGGACTGAGATATGTATAGCCGGATACTTTACAATTTTGTTTTGAAGTGTGTGGCAAGGTCTTCAGCACAGAGGTCAGTGACCGGAGCCTGCGCTTTAGGCTTAGGGGGAAGTGGAAGGTGTCCAATGAGCGCGTTTTGGTGTTGTTGTGTAGTGTGGAGATGGGGAGGTGAATATGTTTTGTTTGGCGCAGTGAAGGGCAGTGCGTAAGTCCTGAGATTGATTTGTGTGGAGAAAGTTGCCAGGCGTACGCTGTTGCACTTTCCTCCACAGCCGCTTCGCACACCTGGTACTCGTGGAGAAAAAGAGTCTGAGGTGTGTGCAGGCTGGGGCATCTGATCTGGTGGTGCGGTGTGATGAGTAGGTTGCCAACATGTCCAGGGTGGCTTTGTGAGAGTTTCATTGTACGTCTTGACAGCCTGTCTGGACAGGAGAGGGAGGAGATTGGGGGCAGTGAGGGAACTATATGGTGACTGTGAGTTTCTGAGTATTAATGGAAGCGGATATTTCTGTATGATTTTTGATGGGCAGGTTGTCCGAGCAAGGTTGAGAATTAGTGATAATGAAGGAGATAAGATTGTGGTCAGAGAGAGCATAAGGAGAATGTGAAGTTTTAGGAAATTGAAGGAAAGATGACATAAGACCAGATCCCAGGAGAGTTACCATCTTGTAGGGTTGGGGAGCTCGTAAATGCAAGAGGCCATGAGAGGAGGTTAATGAAGATCTGGAGGCAGAGGAGACATGGGTTATCCAATGGAGAAGTTTGAAATCACCCATGATGAGAGTGGGATTTCAGAGAGAGGAAGTGATGGAGCAGGCGGCAAATGATCCAGAAACTGGCGGGGAGGAGCGGGGGGTCTGTGACAACTGCGACTTCTGAGGAAAATGGCTGAAAGAGTCTGACGGGGTGTGGACTCAAAGGAGGGGGAAAGTGAGGGGGGGGGGAGGGGGGTGCAGGAGGAAGGACATGATAAGTGCAGTGTGGAGGAGGAGATGTATGCATTACTCCACCGGCATGTTCACAGGTTGGGGGTGTGGGGTGAAGTGTAGCCCACATGGTCGAGAGCGGCAGGGAAGCGGTGGTCAGATGAGTGGAGCATGTTTCTGTGAGGGCAGCAGGTTGCGGGTGTTGGAGAGAAAAATGTCATGAACAGCAGTGAGTTTGTTGCAGACGGATCGGGGTTCCATTAGACGCCAATTAAAAGGGGTGAACAAGGCGTTACAGCAATGGCAGCAGGTTAGCAGGGTTTCTATGGGAGAGGATGAGAGCGACGGTGGGATGGAGAGCAGTAAACGAAGGTGGGGGGTTGGGGGGATGTCCCTGCAGGCGGAGAAGAGGCAGATTGAAAGAGGACAGCTGAGGGGTCAGTGATGAATTGAGGGCGTTTGTGCTGTCATAAGTGAGTGGAGGTTTGTGGATGATGAAGAGGGAAAATAAAAAAGCGTGGTGGGATGGAGGACATAGGTGAGGGAAGGAGGTTAGAGAGGAGCTTATGTGGATAAACTGTTGCGGGCAGATAGGGTGGTAAGAAAAGGAGGCAGATGGCTGCAAGGTAGATGTAATAGCAAGAAGGTTAAATAAGGCGTATGCAAAGAAGTGTAGCAACTTACAAAAAGGCGAGAGTCCTTCTCCCTTCTGCTCACTTTTGACTCAATTTCAGGGATAATTCTGAGGATTGCCACTTCTAATATTGCCACTTAGAAATTTGCACGTGAAATTTGGCCAGACCTCGGGGTCCACGAGACCTCGACTATGCAACTTATATCACACTAGATGAGTTCAAAATGAGCATTAGGGCATTAAGGTGTCATAAACGGGTGGAGCTATAATAGCATTGACAGTGCAGAAAACTTCAAGGGGATGTATCTGGGATTGATGGCTAAAAAATAAACACAGGACTAAATTATGGAAGACAGTAGCTGGGCGAAATATTAGACATAAATGTACATTTTAAACTAAGCAGAGAAGCTAGACATTAATGCGCGTGGGATGGCTGTGGACTTGGTTGTCTCCACAGAAGCGAGTACATTTAAAACTCATGCGAGACAGATAGACTATAATGCGGTGGGATGGCTGAGATTGTTGTTAACAGAAGGACGTACAATTTAAATAAGAGAGACAGTAGAACTAGTTTATTGGTGAACATTGATTTACGGTGAAATACTTGTATAAACCACATACTCAGTAACAAACAACAACAGCCATTTGGTTGTCATGTTTTCTTTACTTGGTATTTAATAATATTAGTGTATAATCTATAGCCCCAAATTTTCGCCGCCTTTAAATTTAGGGGGTGTAAGTTCAGACAAAACCAAAACATTAACACGTAAAAAAGATACTTACTGATCAGCACCCGGCGGTGTTAAGGGCCTGCTGCAAGAGCTTACATTTATTAGGGGGTTTGGGGGAGCAAAGGATGAGCAGTGCTAGTTTACAATGGTGAGCCATATTTCATAAATAGGGGTGATTTAATAAAAAGTGGATAAGGCCCCCTAGCCCATAATCATAAAGTAATCCTGTATCCCCCAATGCAGAGAGTGAAAGAATTTGGCGACAGAAAGTGGGGGGATTCAATTTAGGATCTTGGTGGGCCCCTTGAAAGGAAAGTTTTTTCAGGGCAACAAAATTTGGGGGTTTTTAGTTGCTGATCTTTTTGGGGTAGTTTCCAGAGAATGGTGCAAAGGTGCAAATCTTGGAGTCGGACATGGAGGCTTGGGGTATTGAGGTTTTGTAATCAAGGTCATCGCAGAAGAAAGGCCCGTTAGGATGAATGAGGAAAAGGGAATGTAGGTGTGGCAGGTGTAAAAACTTTAAGGGGGAGATGGGTTATTTTATTTTATTCTATACTGAAAGGAAAGTGCAGTGGCTGGAAGAAAGCAATGACTGCTGCATTCAGGAAGATTGGAGAGGGGAAGATTTACAGGGGGGGAGACCCAAAAAGCAATGATTACAGTACTCAAACGAGAAAGAAAAAGAGAAAAAAGAAAATTTTAATTGTTTCCAAATAAAAAGAACGGGTTTGGAGTTTCTTTAGGGCAGGTGAAAAATGGTCAAGGGACTGAATAAAGGGAGTGAAGGCAAATAGAATTAGTTAACCCCGAAATGGAGTTTGGTTTAAACTAAAAACGAAAAAGAAATAGCGGGGGGGTTTGGTTAGTAATGCAGGGTGACCAAAGTTTTTTTTAGCGGGTTTAATTTGAGATAGGAAAAGGGCATTATGTCAGAGACAGCAGACAGACAGTTTTGGTGTTTTGTCGGGCAGGGTATGTTATGGGAAGGTATGTAATGAGTGTGAAAAGTACAATGGGAAAGGAAGCCAAACTGCTAAAAAATTTTTCCAATAGGGGCTGTGTAGAGTGAAAAAAGGGGAGGATTAGAAATGATCCCGAGGAAAACCCCCAGGAAGAGTAAGGATAGGATCAAAATGAGCACTGAAGGAGCGTCACAGAGATAGGATGAGAACCCCGAGAGGCGTGTCCCGGGGGCCAATGGGGTGGCATGTGAGGAAAGTTGGGGATCACAGTGTCAAAAGCTACAGAGAGATCCCGGAGAAGCGACAACGATAGTTGCCCTGAGATTTGCTGTGAGGGGAATTTTTTGAAATTTAGCTAGAGGTTTTATGCAGGGAAAGTGGGAAAATTAATTGCAGAGGGGTCAAAAAAAGAGTTAGAAAGAGATAGTGGGTGAGGGAAGAGTAGACCAAGAAAGGGGGGGGGTTTAGAGGATGAAGGCAAATTTGGATTGGGGT
>JAODAL010024395.1:0-60651 GCA_025379985.1 Phyllomedusa bahiana | reverse complement strand
TAGTGCAACTGGTAAGAACAAAGTTTTGTATGCGAAAAAGAAAAAAAACCACGTATGTTTATTTTTTTCGTAAATAACGTTTTTTTGGGATTTAATTACCTGTGGTGACTTTTTAAAATTTTCTGTTTTCAGATTTACGTGCAAGCTGCATCAATAACAAAGCTCTATTCTGTAATCTGTTTTGGGCCCCCAAAATTACAGGAAGCGCCGAAAATGGGCGTTTTTAAAAAGATGTGCACATTTTTTTAGCCTAATTATGGGCATGACAAAAATTTCGATCACTATAAAAACCCCTGCGATTTAAAAAACTTTTCGATAAAATCGCTCAACATAGAAAGCTTGTCCAAAAAAAACTGGGGTAAAAAACACTGAAGAAAAATAAAGATAGGTTGGGGGCGGGGGGTTAGAAACCTCCCACTGTGTCAAGAGTTAGTGTTATCATTTAAACTGGGCCCAGGGGAACTCGGGAGGTTCCCAACCCCCAGCACAAGGTATTCTATTTTCTGCATGTTTAATACCACATCCTTTTGGACTTATGCATTACATCTGATCAGATTTTATCATTGTAGTAGTACAGGGTACCTGGGGGGGTTTCAAACCCCCACCCAAACTTATCTTTTTTTATCTACAGTGTTTAATGCCACCGTCTTTTGGACATATGCATGCCCTTTTTTTTTTCCGGGGCATTTTTAAAATTAAGTTTTTTTGGTCCCTGGTGGTATTGTATACTTGTAAGTGGCATTTTTGGGCTTTTATCTAACACCTTTTTATTGATATACCCCCCCGGGGGTGTTAGAATCCTTATATCAGGGAAAAGGTTGGGGAACAGCAGGCTCTTTTTCTAGACCTTCTTGTTATCGCTCTTTTTGCCGACCTCTATATAATTTTGGTGCTACAATAACTAGGGCATTATAGAGAGCCTCTGTAGGTTGGGGACGCCCCTTTTGGAGTGACAACCCCGCCGTTTAAGCAGGACACAACAAGGTCTTTTTAGGGTGTTGTTGGACCATTTCCTTCCCCAATTTGGCTTTCCTTTGTGGCTACTAAGTACATCAAAATTTTAAACGACTATTGATCTATTGATCTGTTTTTTTTTAACGGTATTTAGTAAAAAAAAAATATGTTTTTTTTTTCAGTGATATGATTTCAGTTTCTTAAACCAAACACAGATAGAAAAAAACCTTCCAAAAGATTGCATCAAAAAATGCATGTGTGAATCCAGCCTCAGGACTAAATGTTACACTACCAATGCACACTATATATTTAGTATTTAAATAGTTATACATTATATTTCTTAGCTTCTTTGATAATTTATTGCTAGCTTTTGTTATGCTGTGAACCTTATTTCTATTTTTTATTCAACTTTTGTCGAAATCTTGTCACAACAGTTCTTCTTATTCTCTTTACTATCCCATCTGGCAGGTCTTACTTTGCAGATCTGAGATCACATCCTGATATACAGCACTGTGATGTGGGTCACCTGTGAACACAGAGTGAAGCTGGAAAAACACCATGCAGCAGAAGAAGCTCATTCCCTTTATGAAAGTTTTACAGCTGCATAAAAACAACTTGGAAGTGTGTGTCTGAGCAAGATGTAGTCACAGAATACTAAAAAGACCTTACTCTCACTCTTTTGTTTCCTAATAGATACAAATATTTTAGGCATCTAAAGTTAAAACTATACTTCACAGAATATGAGCAAAATGGTCAAATTATTAATATAACGTCCTATCTTGTATATACAAAAGATGCTCTCAGTGGCACAACTAGAAAATATTTGGGGCAACATGTATGAATGGGACTGCGGCAGTTTTCAGGCATCAAAAAGCTGTTGTGTCAGGGACCGGTTAGGGACACACACACAGACAAGTGGGCCCTGACTCTGATCCCAGCCCCCCCGCCTTTTGGGGAACCCGACTCCTTAATAGGCCGGCCCCAACCGGAAGACTGATAGCTGCACTGATGTAGGTGCGACACAGACAGGACAAACAGACACAGAACAATAAGTGTAGTCGGACGTTCCAAAGTCAGCAACAGTATGGGCAGCAAGGTATAGAGACGTGAGACGACGAGGGTAACCGGGGTCCAAAGCCAAAGGTCAGGAGAGCACAGAAATCACAGAAGAGACTACGGCGAACTACAGGGGAATAACCTATAGCAGGCTATGAGGGAAGGAAGTGGTGGCTATAAATAGGGAAGGGGAGTAAACAGAGCAGAGGTGATAGGGAGCAGAATCTGTCAATCACCGAGAGAATAGATTAACCCAGAGAGTGCTGGAAAGTTCCTGGCCATGGGCGTTGGCCAGGATTCAATTAAAGTCCAAGATAGAGGACAGTGTTCACACAGGGTAAAGCAAGGCTGCAGTTATAGTCGCAGTGGCCGTCGCCGACGACCGGAGCCAGATGACACGAATGTGACATGTTGTAACCCTGTTCTATAGATGTATGTACAGTCGCATTCCAAACTTTGGTGCCATAGATGCCTGCGTGACACTTTGTAATGCGCCAAATATGTGTGGGCATTTTGGGACGTGTCGCTCCACATTCGTAGAATTAGACACATTTATGAAACTTTTTCACCAAACCTAGGTGATACACATGCACAGATTCTCACTATCTGACATGAAATTAGAATAAACCTTACCTGTTTTAGGTCAATTATGATTATGAAAATTATTTATATAGCTTTAAATTCCTGGCTGACATCTTGAGATGTTGCTTCAGTGTTGCCACATAATCTTCTTTCGTCATGATGCCATCTGTTTTGTGAAGTGCACAAGTCCCTCCTTCAGAAAAACAATCTTACAACATGATGCTTCCACCCCCATGTTTCACAGTTCGGATGATGTTTTTAGACTTCCAAGCTTCTAAAGAGTAATGCCATAAAAAAAAGTAGTTGGCACTCACCGCTGAAAATGTTGTTTTTGTTTTGCCGCACCTGTTCCTCACAGCTCTTTGGCAGCCAGCACTCGGTTACCTCCCGGAATCCAAGTGTAACGGCTGGGTAGTGGATCCTCTGGACCACCGCAAGCGATGATAGCTAAGCCACGCCAGGGAGCGGAGTCTAAGTAACCCCCGGTATTCACCAGAGCCCGCCGCAAAGCGGGATGAACTTGCTGCGGCGTGAGGCTACCAGGTCGCTACCCCCCCGACGTGACTTGCTTGCGATGGCGGCCGAGGTACAGCGTGGTACAGAGTCGTAGTCCGAGAATCGTAGTCGTGGGCAGGCAGTAAGGTCAGGGCTGGCGGCAGTGGTTCGTGGTCGTGGACAGGCAGGAAGGTCAGGGCAGGCGGTAGAGGTTCGGAGTCGAGAAACGTAGCAAGAGGTCTGGTACACGGTAAGGCGAGAATACACTTAGGAAACACTTTTGCTAAGGGCACGAGGCAACTTTAAAGATCCAGCAAGGAGTGATTGTGGAGCGTAACCTTAAATAGGGGAAGCGCCCGGCAATTAGCCAATTACCGGGGCGCTGGCCCTTTACATTTCCGAGAACGAGCGCGTGCGCGCTTTAGGGAACGGGCACGCGCGCCTCGGCTGGCAGAGGGAGCGGACGGAACAGGAACGAGGTCAGGTGAGTCTGTGAGCACTGCGGACCCACCGTTCGTCCCGCGGCCAGCGGCGCCACCCGACCCCGACAAAACCACCCAGGGGAGTGGACACGGGTGCGCCGGCGGCCCGCGGGCTGAGGAGCGGGACCACCCGTGACAGTATCCCCCCCCCCTTAGGTCTCCCCCTCTTTTTAGGCTGAAGGAATTTACGGATCAGGTCTCGGTTCAGGATATTGGACTCCGGGTCCCGGACCTCTCTTCGGGGCCGAAGCCCCTCCAATCTACAAGAAAGAAAACACTTACCCCTGATGGTCTTCATGTCTAAGATGTCCTTCACTTCAAAAACATCAGGAGACTCTAGCACCGGGGACGGAGCAGCGCTCCTCTGGGAGAACCGATTCAGGACCGGAGGCTTGAGGAGGGAGACATGAAAGGCGTTAGGAACCCGGAGAGATGGAGGTAGGCAGAGTTTATAGGACACCGGGTTCAGTTGTCGCAGTACTCTGAAGGGTCCCAGAAACCGCGGACCCAATTTATAGCTAGGGATCTTGAGGCATATGTATTTAGAAGAGAGCCACACTTTATCCATTTGAGGAACGTTGGGAAGGTCCTTTTCCCCCTTTGCCCAGTTTGGGTCTTCATGGGGGGCTAAAACCCCGGGAAAAGTAAGGCTTGTCGGGTCTCTCCCAAATGACCCCGATACCAACCGGGTTTGTCCAGGGCGGGAACCTCGAGGCAGAACCAAGGGGGGGGAGGGCGGGGGTGACGCCATAACCAAAGGAATGGGAGAACAGCCAGTTGAGTGGGAGTCCCATGATTATTGAAACCGGCCCAAGGGGAAACCAATTCGGACCAGTTGTCCTGAATCCGGAACAAGGCCGTAGATATTCCCCCAAGATCGGGTTTTACCCTCTCCACCTCCCATTTGTCGGGGATGATATGCAAAAGGAAATCTAGTTTGAATTTTAAAAAAAGGCAAAAAGAACTTAGAGACAAATTGGACGTCTCATCGGAGACGATGTGGGATGGGAAACCATGCAGGCGAAAAATGTGATGGAAGAAGGGAAACCCCAATGGGGAGCAAAGGGGGACCAGGAACGGACAAGTGGACATCTTCGAAAATCATCAGTGACCACCCAATGACCGAGTTTTCCCGGAAAGAGGAAGGTCCGTGAAAAGCCATGCCTATGTGTGTCCATGGAACTCCGGGAAAAGCAAAGGGACAAGAGGCCTGGGGCCTGTGGCGAGAACCTTTTTTGGGGGAATGGTGCAGGAAGAACGAATCCCTTTACATCTTGGGCAGGGGTTGGCCCCCCATATGGGCCGAGATGAGGACGTTGATTTTTCCCTACGCCGGGTGGCCGGGCCAGAAGAGAACTATGCCCCCAACCCAGAACCCTCCTCCTGAGCGCGGGACGCACGAGGTTCTGCCTGGGGGAACGTTACGGAGACCACAGGACCGCATGAAACGCCATTCAGGACTTATAAAGTTTTTGAAACCGTTCCCCCCGGGGAAATTTTCAACCCCATGGAGAGGGCACCCGCCTTGACATTTTTCTGGGCCGGTTTTCGGAAGTGTACTTGAAATCAAAGCGCGAAAAAAAGAGACCACCAGGCCTGGCGGGGTTAAAAAACGCTAGCTGTCTGGGGGTTTTGGGAGATTTTTATGGTCTTGTAAGAAAATCAAACGGGGGGGCGGATCCCTCCAACAGATGACGCCACTCTTCCGGGGCCAATTTTTGGCCAACAGTTCCCGATCTCCAAGGGCTAATTACGTTCTGCCGAGGAGAAGGTCTTCGAAAAAAAAACGCCTGTGAGGCTTGCCTTTTAGGGCCCTTCGGGTAAGGACCACCCCGCCCCAAGAAGAAGCTCCACCTCAACTAAGGGGGTCCTCTGGTTCTGGCCCCCAAAAATAGGTGCTGAGGAAATGCTGTCTTCATTCGGGAGAATGCTTCCCAGCAAGGGCCAACACTGGGGTTAGCATTTTTTAGGGGTGAGAGCCACAATGGGAACAACCCCATAGAGAAAGGGGGAATGAACTGCCATAGTTGGCGAATCCGGGAAGTTTTTGAATCTCCCGAGACTGACGGTCATGGCCACTGCGGATCGGGGAGATTTACTGGGTCCATCTGCAGACCTCATCGAAACATGTACCCAAGGGAAAGGGAGCTGGCCTGGGGGAACCACACTTCTCCACTTGGGATACACGATTGCCCCGCAGCTGTTGCAGGGCCTGGGGTACTTGTTTCCCGATGGCTGGATTTAGGGAAAAAACAGGATATTGTCCAAGTATACAATACCAGGGTACAGCAAGTCCCGAAACACTCATTGACGAACTCCCGAAAATCGGGGGGGGCGTTTCATAGCCCAAGGGGATCACGAAACTCAAAAAAAGCCCGTCCCCCTGTGTTTTAAAGCCGTTTTTCCACTCATTCCCTTCACGAATTTCTGAGAGGTTATAGGCCCTCATAGGTCTAAATTTGGGAAAAACCCTGGGTGACATGTAAATTCGAAGCACTTTTGTTTTACTTTGGGGCCGACACTCCGTTTTAAAAAGATATTTAAAAAGTTAGAATCGAAGTATGAAGATTTTGGCGCATTACATAGACTTTAAAGCCCAAAAATTTTTTATGGGGATAGAGTGTAATGCCCAAACTTTGGGGCCCCTAAGCTCGATGTTTTTCGCCAAAAAACTTAGTATTCTACACTCTCAGAAAATTCAAATCCAGCATTTAAACATTAAGAAATTTGAAACGAAAGTTTTTTTTAACTTGGGGCCGACACCACAGTTCAAAAAAATCAGAAGAGTGAAAATACGACAGTAGAAGAATTTTTGGGGGCCCTTACATAAGCTTAGTGCGCCAAATTTTGGGGGCATTACACTGTATGCCCATACAAAGTTTTGCGCATTTAAGTTCTATGTAAAGCCCAAAAATCTGTCGATTCTACACTCTTTTAATCTATTTAGAACCTGGTGTCGGCGCCAAATTAAAAAAAACGTATGCTTCGCATTCATACATGTCACCCTTGGCTCCACGGAGACGAAACAAAGCTCAGGATCAGGGTAGAGGGGGTGATTTTTCACCGTGATCTTGTTTAAACCCTCTGTATCAATACACGGAGGGAAATGAACCTCTTTTTTTTGAAAGAAGAAGAAGCCACCCCGGGGGGCAGGAAACTTGCAAAAAAACCCTTTGACAAATTTCCCCCTGAAAAATTTTTGGCAACAAATTGCCGGGTCTCCCCGGGGACAGACAAGGGGGAACCCCACCCCAGGGGCTATTTCGGGGAAGGGGGTCTATAGGGAAATCATAGGGCCGAGGGGGCGGTAGCTTCCACCGTTTCTCCGAAATACATCTCCAAAATCCGGTACCCACGGGCAACCTTGAAGACTTGATGGACGACTTGGGAGGAGAATGGACACCGGCGGGGTGCCCCCCAGCAGAGATCCCGCATTCTGTTCCCCAAAGGACTTCGCCTGCTTCCAATCAAGTGTGGGGGGCATGACGTTGCAGCCAGGGTACCCCACAATCCCGAAGAAGCGCAAAACAGGAAAAGAAAGGAATCTTCCTTGTGTAGGCCCCCCTCAGGGAGGGCCCACAGGCCGGTATGAACAAAAATGGAGCGCAGAAGCCCCCACTGACGTTTGAGAAAAGAAAAACCTTTTCCGGGCGGGTTACTGGAAGGGGCGATACGTGACACCAGGGAGGGGGAAATAAGTTCCCCCGGCGAGCCGATCCAGGAAGCAGAACCCGGAACGATAGCCCAGCACCCCTGTTACCTCACAGGCAACACAGTCGTGGAGGGAAGACTAAACACCGGGGGACGCCTTTTCCTACGGCACCTAGGGCAGCGTTTCCCGCCGCTGGGGGACGTTTGCGGAAAAATTTTTTCTCGAAATGGTCCAGACTGGCCAGTAAGAAAAAGGTTCTCCTTCCGGAGCGGACAGCTCTTTCCCCCACAAAAAGGCCCGGGCCCCCGCAAGGGGTTCCTCGGGGGGAAACGTGGAGGGGGCACGGAGGCCTTTGGAACACGGGGGGGAACCGAGGTAAAAACGGGGAGTTGTGCCGAGTCACGCTCCTGGCGGGGCTCCGCTTTTTCCGGTGAAAACGCACGTCTATGCCGTGGCCAAAGGATAAGTTCGCACCAAAAAAGATGGGGGGTCTCTTGCGCAAGGCATCTTTTTCTTCCCGACAGCCCTTCTGAAAGTGGCGCCCAAAAAGCGGCGCATTCCACGACAGCTTGGAAGGGGCCAGGGGGGGGGGGGGGGGGGGGAACGGGGGGGGCCGCATAGTCTCCTACGGAGGAGTCCCCTTGGGGTAGGTTCAATAGCGCCGCTCCGCAAAGATGCTCGCGCCGGGTCCTCGAAAACCGCGGGGTTCAGAGAGGGAAGGGCCCTTTGGTCTGCGGCACAGGGGCATTCCGGGCCCCAAAGGGTTCGCCAGGGAGGGGGCCTTTTCCGGGTACAACCCACCACGAACGCCACCTTCGCCCTTTTTAGTGGGGAAAATGATCGGCCACACTCCCTGTCAGGGGCACTGCTAATGAACCTCTGGGGAAACTTCGAGTCCCCTCGAACTGAAGGTAAGGGAAACAAGCTTCGACCCAGTTCCAGCGGGGTGGGAGGGGGATTAACCACCGGCGCAGAGGCTGGTTGCTGCGTGCTGGGAGGCCAGGAATGCGCATCATGGAGGACAAGCTGACCCAATTGCTGTGCTTGTTGCTCGATCTGCTGCAACTGTTGGCGACAATTTCGTGAGATCCGCTCGACTTGGCAGGGGCACCTTGGGCGGGATCCATGGCTGTATCTAACTGTAACGGCTGGTAGTGGATCCTCTGGACCCCCTAAAGCGATGAAAGCAAGCCAACTCGTCAGGGCGCGGAGTCCTAAGTAGCCCCCATTATTCACCAGAGCCCGCTGCAAGCCGGATGGACTCTTTGCTGCACGTGAGGCAACCAGGTCGCATACCCCGACGTGACTGCTTGTGCTGGGCGGCCCTAGGACCGTGGTTACAGAGGTCGTAGTCCGAGAAGCGTAAGTCGTGGCAGGCAGTAAGGTCAGGGCTGGCGGCAATGTTGGCCTGTCGTGGAATTTTGTAAACAATATAGATCGGAGCCAGTGCATAAAACTGTACACTTTAATAATTTCATTAAAAGCAGACATTTACTGTTGAAATACAGTATGTTCCCAGTCGATGCCAAAATAAAGTAAAGCAATATACTCAGCATATTTGTTGCGCATAGCCTGCCGTTCAGAGACCATTCATGGCACTGCTCCTAGACGGAGCAAAATGAAACGCCGGCAATCGGGCAGGACAGAGTAACTCGTGGACGTTTCGGGGATGACTCCTCCCCTTCCTCAGTCATGCAAGTCAGGGCAGGCAGCAGAGGTTCGGAGTCGAGAAACGTAGCAAGAGGTCTGGTACCACACGGTTAGGCGAGAATACACTTAGGAAACGCTTATTGCTAAGCAAACGAGTAACATAGAAACCAGCCAAGGAGTGATTGGAGCGTAACCTTAAAATAGGGGAAGCACCCGAGCAATTAGCCAATTACCGATGCACTGGGCCCATTAAAATTCCGAGAACGGCGTTGCGAGCGGTCTAGGGAATGGCCACGAGCGCCCGGCCGGACAGAGGGCACGGACGGGAACAGGAACGAGTCAGGTGAGTCCTGGAGCGCTGCGGACCCACCCGTTATCTCTCACGGCCACGCGCCACCCCGACCCCCGGCAAACACCCGGGGAGGGGGGGGGGGCGGACACGGGTGCGCCCGCGGCCCTTGGGCTGAGGAGCGGGACTACCCGCAACACCAAGACTTTCAGCTGAAGTCCATACATACATCCAACGTAGTACAAAGTGGAGACCAGCGGAATAGAGTGCAAAAGCATGTGCTGCAATTTATTGCGACATATGCCCCAGGGGTACACTGATGCAAATGCGTTTTCGGGCAAATCCAAGCCTTTGATCACGGCCAACAACTTATCACAACAGTGCCTCTCGTTTAAATAGAGCTCATGGAATTTTGTAATGGAGAGGTCCTAAAGACTCCTCCCTTCACACGTACATACGATCCTATACTTACTATTTTTACACCTGAAAACAATGGTATTGTCTTAGTATATATAGCCAGGTCGTTCCTGAAATTCATGCCCTTGGGCGCACTTCGTTCCAAAAATGATGGATCCATTGGGCCTTCACGCAGGCGCACTCTCTCCGGTGCCAATCTTCCCCGTTATGTTGTTTTTTTTTCCACTTTCGCAATGGCAAACACAGAGAAAGGAATCTACTGCGCCTGCGTGATGTTTCCCAAAATGCCTAGCCGCCACAGAATGAGAAGCGCCGTCTCTTTTTATACTGCTAAAGTGTTCAGAATTCTTGTTTTGAATTTACGTATAATCTAACAATAGTATGTTTTGTTACATGCGGTGCAATTGTATAAATGTAAACTATGTGTCACTTTCGGCAGTTAATAAAATCTTTTATAGCATAAATTTTACTGTAGGTGTTAATCAATAGCGAAATTAACTCTTTTTTGAGTATGTTTTAACTTATCCTGCACCGTTGTTTACCACAAGGGTAGAAGCCCTTTTGTGTAAGCCAATTATTTGTATTTTTTTTTACTTAAATAGGTTTTTAAATTTAAATTTCTTTTTGAAACAATAAATATACCTTCATATACGATCTCTGCCAAAATTGCGTCCTGCCTTAAGATGTTAATATTTTTCAAAAAAGCTTTATTAGTTTGTTTCATAACTCACTGCCTAAATGGTGGAGAAAAACCACACCCTCTTTTGTGTTTGCCTTCGTTATTTCCTACCCCCCTTTGTGATAGCACAATCTTCCTGTGGTTTAACCAGGATTTTCTTTCTAGCTACTGCCAGAACGTTTCTTGAGTCAACCCCTCTTACTGAGTCCCTGTCTTCCACTATAATAGTTCCTCCTCACAATCTATTTCTCTTGTCAGGCTTTACGAGCCCTATAAAAACTACCCCAAATGGGATAGCATGCCAAGCTTCTATACCGTTTTCTTCTAAAAACAGTACTGATTGTTCTTATGGCCAACAGTTCAATTTTAGTTTCTCAGCCACAACAAGTCACCAAAAATGTAGGTCTTTGTTCCTGTGTCCATTTGCAAAGAATTAATCTGGCTTTTTATATGTTGCTTTGGAGTCATGGTTTCTTCCTGGCAGAGTGGCCTTTTCAGCCCAGTGTTGTTACAGTACTCGTTTCACTGTGGATAATGAAAAACAATCTTTACCAGCGTCCGCAGCATCCTTCACAATCGTTTTGCTTTTTCTTGATATGCACTTGCTGGACCCAGCACGTTTATCTCTGAACTCAGAATCTGTCTTCTTGCTGTGCGTTAGAAATGCGGACATTCCCATCTGTTGTATCTTTGCCTATAATGTTTTTACAAAATGAATGAGGCACCTTCAGGTATCCTTGAATTGCACCAATTATGATCCCACTTGTACAAGTCCACAATTCTTTTCCTGATACCTTTTCTGATTTCTTTAGACTTTCCCATGATATTACACACAGAAGCAGTGTGTTTCTGGTGTGCTTCAAAAATACATCCACAGGTGTGTCTCTAACTCAGATGTTGCCCATAATCTATCAGAAGCTTCCAAAGACATGACATCATCATATGGGCTGTCCCAAATTATTTAAAGGCATAGTAATCCTAGTGTATGTAAACTTTTGACTTTGCAGAAAGTATTAAAAATGCCTTAAAAAATTATCTCTCCCATTATTTTGGCCTTTGCAAATATAAATAAATTTTGGTAATCCTAATTGACCTAAAACGGGTAAGGTTTATTCTAATTTCATGTCAGAAAGTGAGAAAAACATGCATACGTGTCTTTTTATATAGTGTATGTAAATTTCTGGCCTCAACTGTAACTGATAGTGGAGCCTACCCACCAAATAGAAGGATGAATCTATTTACATATGTTGCAAAGCTTGAACTGACATTTAATGCATTAGTATATTCAAAATTTCACTGCTTTTTTTAATAGTTTTTGTTGTGCTCTGAGACAAGATATCTCCATGCAACAAATTATTATTATTATTTATTTTAGAGCGCCATTGATTCCAGGGCGCTGTACATTCAGGGTTTCCATAAATAAAACATAATCAAACATCACAATATGACAATCTGTGACTAACAGTACAGAGGGACAGAGACCCTGCCCATGAAGGTTTACAATCTACAAGGAAGGGGGAAGGAGACAGAAGGTGAGGGGCAGACATGCTTGAGGAGGGTGTAGTGACAGTGGGGTTATTTTAGGTTGTAGGCAATCCTGAAGAGATGGGTTTTCAGGTTGCTTTTGAAGCTGGTGAAAGTAGGGAGCAGTCAGATGTTATTGGGGAGTGAGTCCAGATTATGGTGAAGCAGAGAGAAATCATGGAGGCGGTTTATGGAGTAGCTGACAAGATGAGACAGAGAAGAAGGTCTGATGAGGAGCCAGAGATTGCGTGAGGGGAGATATCTGAGATAAGGCAGAGATGTTATGGAGGGAAGAGGTTATGGAGAGCTTTGAGGTCATGTATAATTTTGTAAGTGAATGCGCTGGATAATGGGTACCAATAAAGGAATGACAGAGGGGAAGAGGCAGAAGTGTAGCGAGGAAAGTGAAAATAAAATGGCCAGCAGAGTTGGGAGGATTGAAGGGGAGCAAGAGTGCTAAATTGGAAGCTGCAGAGAAGGATGATGCAGTATCTAGGTGGGGAGATGACAAGGGCATGACCACATTTTTTGTAGTGACAGGGTTAGGAATCAGCGGATCGAGAATATTTTTCATATGGAGGCGGCAGGCAGAGGTGAGGGTTTGGATGTTTGGTTTGAAGGACAAAGCGGAAACAAGGGTTAACCCAAGACAACACATTATCTCTACCAAGTAAATACTGTATGAGGTAGCAATTTGGGACACGGTGGATGGTGATGTTGTATAGGGGTGGGGGAAAAGTAGAGAATGTACTTGAGAGTGTGGAGCCTAAGATAATTGTGTTGCAATTCTGCAAAGATGAGTCATGGCTGGAGGAAGTTGTCATGGCATTCTAGGCGGGATGAAGAAGAAATGGAAAGTGAAATACTGTAGTCAAGAAGCCTCACTGTGATCTCTGGATGTAACATTAATCACTCATAGGGTCTTCAAGATATGCCTAATACCCACTGATAACGCTCATTACATGGTCACTTCTGTAATGGTTGTAATTAAGAGATGGGGCAACTTGATTCTAACGAAGTGAATTCGTTTAGAAAATTCAGGAAAACTTCGGTTCGGAACGAAGTCGAAATTATGGGTCTTCGTATAACGAAATAGAGTTTTATTATAAAATGGCTGCGAGCACATGCGTTACAAGGGGCACAGCACTCTGGGAGGAAGAAGGCATCGTCCTGCAATGACATGTCAGAGATAAGCCAATCAAGAGCCGCGGGAATCTGTGCGTTACCCACACTATATTAAGTCTGGGCTCGACGCTGGGAGCTCACACTCCTCTCACTGTATTGAATCATGAAGGGTCGGGCCGCGCTGAATTGAGATAGCTGTTACTGAAAGAACTGATTTTTATACAGCGATTTTTGTGGGGTGTCTCAGCTTTTCGCAATTTACATCCAGGGGTTAATAAACGTTGTTGTTTTCTGCAGTGGAACAAAAATAAACCGGCTTTTTCACCACCAAAAATTACAATCTCCTTTCACATAATTCAATACGATGAAGTTAATTAACAATTTTTCCCTTCTTGTTGTTAGTAAGAAAACAGCAATTGTAACAAACACGCTACAAAGCTAGCAGTTTTGAGGCGCTCAATTCTATTGCGCCAATTACGATCCAGGGGGTTTAATTCAGCGTTGTTTTTCTGCGGTGTGACAAAAAAATAAATTAGTCTTTTTAACCGCCAAAAATGAAAATTTCCTGGAGCCCAAAAAATAAAAACAAATTCCACAAGCCAAATTAATTACAATTTTTTTTTCTCTTGTTGTGTAGCGTAGAAAACACTCAATTGTAACACGCTACAAAGCGAGTAGTTTGTGGCTGCTTCCATTCTTTGCGCATTTATAATCCAGGGGTTTAATTAAGCGTGTGTTTTTTTTTTCTGCTGTGTGACTCCAATGAAACCGCATTTCAACCGCCCCATAAATACAATTTTCTCCTGTAGCCTACTTCCAAGCGAAGGTTAATTACAATTTTTTCTCTTGTATGTAGCGTAAGAAAACACGCAATTGTAACACACCTACAAAGCTAGCAGTTTGAGGCTGCTCATTCTTCTGCGCAATTTACATCCATGGTTAATTAAGCGTTTTGTTTTTCATGCTCTGTGACAAAAATAAACTCTTTTCCCACACCGCCAAAAATTACAATTTTTCCTGTAGCATAATTCACAAGCAAAGGTTAATTACAATTTTTTTCTCTAGTTGTTAGCGTAGAAAAAACACGCAATTGTAACACGCTACAAAAGCGAGTAGTTTGTGGCTGCTCAATTCAATTTGCGCAATTAAATCCAGGGGTTAATTAAGCGTTAGTTTTCTGCTGTGGTGACTCCCAGAAACCGTCTTTTTTTTTCAACACGCCCAAAATACAATTTTCCTGTAGCCAAATTCACAAGTGGACAGGTTAATTACAAATTTTTTCTCTTGTTGTGTAGGGTAGAAAACACGCAATTGTATCACGCTACAAGCAGTAGTTTGTGGCTTGCTCAATCTTTTCTTTTGCGCAATTTACAATCCCGGTTTAATAACCCTAACGACCTTAGACGTATCCATCGCCCAGGTCGTTTGGAGGTACACCACCTGGAAGTATGGATACGTCTGAGGAGCGAGCGAACACTAAAGCAAGTCGCGCGATCGCGCGGGGTGGTCAGCTGAAATTACAGCTGACAATGCCGCAGCATCGGCCCCGACCCCGGATCGCTCCGGGGGGGGAGGGGGCGGTTTAACCTCTTAAATTATCCGCGACATCGAGTCGCAAAACTAAGAGAGACGCAGGAGGAGATCGCTCCTCCTGCGTCACTGTCGCTCGGCAGCACGTGCACGCAAATCGGGCGATCCGCAGCTCATGCCCTCTCTGACAGACAGCACCGGCGGAAGCAGAGAATAGCCTTCCGGGTTGTCTGTGACGTCACGATGCCCGTTCGTGCCCTGTGGCATGGCCCGGCATACCGTGACTGACAGTTGTCATAGGGAAACCAGTCATCGCAACAAGCATGCCTGATTCCTATTGATGAGAGATCTAAAGATCTCCATTCAAATCAAATCCCCTATAAGGAAAAGTAAAATAAAAATGTGAAACAAGTGAAAAAAATAAAAAAAAGATGAAAAACAAGGAAAACACAAACACGAAAAATAAAATAAAAACAGCGTACACCCACCGCCGCTTTTCTGTCCCCGTTACAAACGGCAATCGCCCAAAAAGATCATAAAATAAATAAAGAACCCATATTTGGTAATCGCCGCGTACGTAACGACCTGCCCTATAAATCTGTCTTGTTTAATTAACCCTAGTAACGCCGTAAAAAAACAAAACAAAAAACAATCAAAATTAAGATTATTGTATCACGCCGCAGCACATAATGGCATTAAACGCGATCAAAAACTCCAGAAACGCCAAATTGTACCAATTAAAACGTCAGTTCATCCACGCAAAAAAATGCCTTATACAGCTCAGTAATACCGAAAATAAAAAATGTATAGCTCTCAGAAGATTAACGAAGCTAAAAATTGGTTTTTTTTTACACAGACTATAAACACTTTTCTTTTTTTTTTAAAGTGCTTCAACAAAAAAAACCTATATAAATAGGGTATCGCCATAATCGTTAGGCGACCCAAAAGAAAGGGTAAAGCAAACTATCACGGGATACTGCACGTGAGCCCTGTTAAAAATAAAAAACAACTACTAGATTAGCAAGATTATCTCAAACCCTGGCCCTCCAAAAAATGTTTAAAATCGATCAAAAGCCTTGTCCCCCCAAAAATGCATACTAATAAAAACGTCAACACATCGCGCAAAAAACAAGTCCCTACACAGCTCCAAAGCACAGAAAAATTTTTTAAAATATGGCTCACAGACTATGGCGATGCAAAAACGTATTTACCAGGTTTGAATAACAGTGTTATTTTTATTAGTATAAAAGCAGTAAACAAAAAAAAATTATACAAATTGGGTATTGGTGTAATCGGATTGACCTGCTGATTAAAGCTACCCGTGTCATATATACCGTACAGTGACTGCTATACCAAAAATAAAACTAAAAACACTACCAAGATTGCCTGTATTTGATCAAAACATCTCAGAAAAACATAAGCAATCATCTGCAACCCCATAATGTACCAATATAAAAACTTCAACACTCATCCCGCAAAAAACAAGCCCAATACACAGCTCTTCACACAGCAAAGTAAAAAAGTTATGCTGTCAAATAGGACAACATAAAAACGCAATTTTTTTATAGACGTATTTCTACTGTGGGAAAAGTAATAAAACAGAAAAACAATTATATAAAATCTATATCATTTGTAATTGTAAAGAACCACCCATGAGTAAAGTTATCAACATCATTTACACTGCACGGCGAATGCTGTAAAAATTGAAAACTCAAAAAAAACGACTGAGCACAACAAATCAAAACACGCAAAAACACAAAACTCAAGGACACCCAAACGTCACAAAACTACCCACCAAACACAACAAACTAAAAAAAAAAAACAAAAACAAAGTAACACAAACAAACAAAAAAGCAACAAAAAAACAACAAAAAAAACAACTAGAAACCCATCACAACAAACAAAACACAGACAACCACCACTTACAACCACCCCCAAACGGACCCAACCCACCCCAAACAACACACACCATCTACACAACCCCACCACCAACTAACCCAAACCTAAACACCACCACACAAACCCCACCACCACAACCCACCCACGCCACCACAAAACCAAACCCAACGACCCGCCCTCCCCCCCCACGTCACCCCCCACGACCACCCCCCCAATCCCCAACAACCACATCTCGCAACCCACCACCACCGCCCCCACCCCACACCCCCCCCCCCACCCCCCCCACCTTCTCCCCCACCACCACCCCACCACCCCAACCCCACCCCCCCCCTACCCACCCCCCCCCCCGACCCCCCCCTACCCCTCACCACCCCAAACACCCACTACCACCCAATACGCCTCACCCCCACCCAACACCCGCAGCCCGGCACAGGCGTTTATTCCCCCCCATTTTTACATTGCCCAAAGCAAAAAACAACTATGGGAACACCTGTGCATCCCAAAAAATGCACAGTAACACCCCTAGATGAGAACCCTGATGGGTGTTTGACCCAAAATGGTGGCGACTTCTGGCAGGTTTTCGCCTGTTCTACTAACTTTGGGGCTTTGCAAATGCCGACATGGCCCCACCAAAATTCTGCGTTCCAACAGCTCAAATAGCGCTCCCCCAGTCCCTTATATACGCCCTGCCATGCCCCAAACAGCAGTTTACAACCCACATGTAGGGTATTGCCGAACTTGGAAGAAATTGCCTTTACAAAGTTTTGAGGGATCTTATTTCCATGATTCCTTGTATATATGAAACATTTTAAGCAAAAATTGAAGATTATTGAAAAAAATTTTGTTATATTTTCACAGCCTTATCTAAAAAAAATTTGTGAATCACCTGTGGGGATCCTAATATACTTCATGCACCCCTGGATCTATTCATTAAGGGGTGTAGCTTCCAATAATGTGGTCTATTTAGGGGGTTTTTATTAAGTTTAGGAGACCTTAGGATGTCCCAAACCTAATGGCGCCATATAAATAAAATCGAATTGAAATTGAGACCCCATAGTATAGTAGGTGCTCCCCAATTCTTGTGCCTTAATGGGTGACCAAATAATGCACTAGGGCCACAAATGGGATATCTCTAAAATCGGCAGACACTGGGGAAAATTGAATATTAATTTGCATTTACCTAGTCACATTTACTGTTAATTCCAGTGAATAATGGATAAATTATTTGAAAATCTGCAAAAAAAAAGTGAAATTTGAAATTTCACCCTCCACTTTGCTTTAATTTCTGTGAAATATCTGAAGGGGTTAATCAAACTTCCTAAATATTGTTGTAAATACGTTAAGGGGTCAAGTTTTTTCTCAGATGGTTGCGTCACTTATGGGGTATCATAACATACAGTCCCCTCAAAGCTACGTCAGAACTGAGTGTCCCTAACAAAATGTATATTGCAAATTTTCTTGAAAATAGTAGAAATTACTACTAGAAATTCTAAGCCTCTAAATGTCGTAAAAAAAAACAAACATTAAAAAACAAGAAAGATGCCAACCTATAGTGGACATGGTAGAAGCTAGTCAATAAACTATATTGTGGTGAATAATTATCTGTCTTGCACGCAGAAATTTGCAACTTTCCAAAATAGCAAATTTTTTCCAATTTTTCATAAAATTTTGTAATAATTTTCACAAACAAACAAGGATTGTATGAGTAAAAAATTTCTTACTAAAACTTAAAGCACAATGTTCACGAGAAAAAAAATCTCTGAATCACATGAATAGGTAAAAGTGTCAAAAAGTTATATTCACTCAAATAAATTGACACATGTCAGATTTTCAAAATCGGGCTGTGTCAGGAAGGTCAAAACAGGCTGGGTCCCTTAAGGGGTTAAGCGTTTTTTTTTCTGCTGTGGTGCCAAAAAAAACTCAGTAAAAGAAACTTTTTGTTTCACACGCCACAGAAGAAATTCTGGTAGCATAATAATTCATATCCGAAGGTTCAATTAAGCCTGTTTGTGCTTTTAAATTCATAAAATACACTGAGTTTTTTTAAACGGCATACAAGTCCAAATTTTTGGCTGCCCATCATGTAGAGCGCAATTTATATCCACGGTTACCAAGTCTTGTTACTAGGGGTTCATTTGGAGTCAAATACAGTGTGTATGTATCAATTTTACCAAGATCATCTTCATCAAACAGTGTCCTTACATTTTAGAACCAACAGTAATGTCAGACAGGAGAAGTTGCAGGCACTTCACCTGCTAGAGGCAGAGGCACAAACATTCCAGGCATCCAGGTCGCAGCAAACAAGGGGACGTCGCAGTCACAGGGTCTCTTCATTGAGGCCACAACTGCCGCTGTCATCTAGCGCCGTGTGTTGTTCAGTCCAACCCATGGTTTCTTGATTGGATGACAGGTCATCCACTATCCACCCAGAAGACATCTGACAACCCCAGCAAGAGTCTGTGGGACGACAGAACAACAACCCTTAGTTTGGCCATGCCCGGGAGAGCGGGACAGCGGCCTCACCTGTCCATACCCCGCTTCATGTATCCCATCAATTCCCTCCAGCCAGAGATCTACTATTGTCTGGGCTCAGCGCCACTATAATAGCGAGAATGAACAATTTTGGGAGGGCAGTCATCACTATTGGCAGCGAAGAATGGGCCCCTATCCCTTGCATCTTGCAGTGAGGGGCGGCAAAGTATAGATGTGGTGAGTGGCATGGGAAGTCATGTTGGGGAGGGGTCAGTCCTCTGCATACCAAGACCGTGATGAGACAGCCATTGACATGAAACACAATAGATGATGAAGTAGCCAGACCGCACTTGGGAGCCGGGTGAGGCAAGGGCTTCATCATCATCAGGAGAAGAGGACGTCAAGCTTGCGCGTCAGGCAGCGCGCAGCCAGTAAAGTGGGACGTGTGGCCGAGATCATCAGGCTATGCAGCAGTGTGAGGATCGGAGCCAGCGGCCACGGGGTAAAAAACCCCTTCAGCATGTGCCAAGAAAGTGAGGCACAGGGGCTCAGCGAGCAGCGGCGGCGAGTAGTCACTCAGTGCGGAGGATGGCGGTAAAATCCGATACCGGCGGGGTGGCAGTTCTTTGCCTAAGAACACCGGAGGGCCCGAATATGGGTATATGGGAGCAAACTGTAGGCAGAAAGTGAAGTCTGCCAGGGAGCTAACGTAGCACCTATGGCCCTGCCGTCAACACATGCCAGCGTCACATCTCCGGTGGCCTGGGAGAAACGGGCTCAATGTGGTGGCCATCCTGCCGCCTGCAGCAACAGCAGCAGCAGCGCCCAGTGGCACGCAATGCCACGCAGCCAGTCAAGGCTCCACCACCTCTGCAGAAGGGAGCTGTTTACTCTTGACATCCATCTCCGTCCAGATGCTCCTACACCTGGCGCCATGCAGTTCGTTCAGCGAGGCGAGTGCAAAGAGACAACATTATGCGTCCAACCATCCTAAGGTGCAGAAGCTGACCGCACGCCTGATCCAAGTGTTGGTGCTGCAGTCCCTACCCTTTCCAAATGGTGGACTCTGCACCGTTCAGAAACTAATGGCTTGTGCCGAGCCGAGATGCGGAGAGTATCCTAAGCCGTAATTTATTGTCCAAAAGGCATACCAGCACTTCATAAATATGAAGAACAGAAGGGGCCAGCCTTGAGCTTATCGGTTTGTTCCAAGGTGCACGGCAGCGCGGAACGGTCTGTAGCTGTAATCTACGGTCAGGGCCATACATGTCCTTTATGGCCCACTGGGTGAAGTGCATCGCCCAGGCACACCACCAACTGGACAGGAGGCGCCGCTTTCCCTCCTCCACGTTGTCAAACTGGCGCTCTGCGCAATGACCCGCGCCTCCTCCTCCTCCACCAACACCACCATCGTCAGCCTCACAATACTGCTATCCCTCCCATACCACATGTGTAGGGCACAGCGGTGTCACGCAGTTCTACACCGGCTTGTCTCGGCGAACAAATCCACACAGGGGAGGAACTGCTCCGCGTCTTGCAGCAAGAAATCGATGTGTAGCTTTCTTTTCCTCCGCGCAACGGCAAATCGAACCAATGTTGACGAGACAATGGGAGGAACATGGTTGTCCGAGCGCAACCGAGGAGGGATGGTTTCATTCGCCCTGCATGGCGCACGTTTCAATCTGGTGTGAAAAGGTTCCTGAAGTCTTCCACCGATCTTCAGAAGATTCTGAAAAATGGCCAGAAAAACTGTGCATGCACTTCATCCATTCCTACAAAGCCAGGAACAGACCCGAACCTCGATTTACAGCGGCAAGAACGGCCTCCCCCAACACACACTCTGAATATGCCAGTTTTCCAACCCTTGGAATTCCAGCCTGGCACATGTGGGACCGACTGTAATGAACAGAGAAAGGCCATTAACGATTTTTTGATGATCCAGGGGAGGACAGGAGTACTCCCCGGTGTAACTTTGATGTCCCAGTGGCAGCTCATGCTGACACAGCCGTTTTGTTGAGGCCAATTCGAGGAGGCCACGGTTTTTTTATTTGTCAGTCGCCAGACTACGGGAATGAATAACGTCATCCCACTGCTTCATGTCCTGGAACAGATGCTGACAAACAGTCGGGGCAGGACTGGAGACATGGCGACTACAATCTCGCCGGCGAGTGAGTCCGTGGGACTGAACAGGAGGAGGAGGAAGTGAGGAGGACATTGAGAAGAAGCAATTTCTGGTGAAATGAGTGGATATCTACCCAGCGTGACAAGAGAGGAGGAGCAGAGCATCTGAGGAGTAGATGGAGATAGGAAACGAGGCAGATGACCCACAAGCACCGTGGCAGAATCTAGTGGGATGTAGGCAGGGAGCCCCTCCGGAGCAATTTGCAATGGCCCGCAGCATGCTTGATTTACCAGGCTAGTGACAGCCGAAGTAGTCCCAGCAAGCATCCGGCAGAAGGGATGACTTCTTGCCTCCCACCCTATTGGACCCTCGCTTAACCGTCCAAAATCGTGAGCCTTTTTTCCAAGCAATTGAGAGGAGGAACATCACAAATAACTATAGGAAATCCTCCCGTAGTCAGTTGGCCCGCTGCCTATGTGCGGCATCTCCCTCCTCTGACAGTTGACCGGGGGTTCTTCACGCCTCACGTTACTACTGCCGCGGCTCCGGGGAAAGGTGGGGGGGTCGAGCAGTACCAGCTCATCAGCTACAACCAAGCCTGGAGTCATTCTGAGAGCAGGCTTCCCTTCCCCGCCTAGTGAGGAGGTGGTCAGCCGACACAGCAGCAGACCTGAGCAGACCCGAACCAACTGGTGGTTGCCTGACTTGGAAAGCACCTGCCACCCCAGTTAGAAGATCCGCTTGATACCTGGGCAGCCAAAACTGGAAGTGTGGCCCGCAACTTGCCGATTTGCAAAGTGGAGAAGCCAGTCCTAGCCCGGCCAGTAGTGTGGCATCAGAGCGGTGTTCAGTGCGGCGGGGGCCAGCGTTACCACTCCAAAGAGAGAACCCGATTTGTCCACGGGAAAAGGGGGAACGACTGACCTTTGCCAAGATGAATCCGGCATGGACTGGCCAGGATTTCCACACACCAATGCTTAGGCGACACACTAATCAGCCATGACGCCTCAACCAAACTGTGGATAATGAGTCTGGGTTCAGACTACCTGCCTCAGCCACTATTCTGAAGCCCGCCACCCGCCCTGTGCCACACATCCTCCTGACAGTTTCTCCATCTGCCTTCAACCATCTTTATACCAGGGAGCCTATTGCCACCCCCGTCCACACTCTGTCATTGTGGCCACTGTCCCTGACCTCATGCTGCTGCTGTGGCTGCTGCCGAGACCTACACACTGTGTCATAGTGCCACCTCTGAACCGCAATGCTGTGCTCCTGTCGTAGTCACCATCCCACTCTCTGTCATTGTTGCCACTCTGGGGCCTACTACCCATTTTTGCCACCTCCAACATGTGATTGTGCCACTTTCTTCTGGACCATCATGCTGCTGCTGTGGCTGCTGCAGTGACCTAGACACTGTGTCATTGTGCCACTCTGTGGCCTATTCTTGTCATTGTGCCACTGTCTGACCTCATGCTGCTGCTGTGGCTGCTGCCGTCACTTCCACTCTCTGTCATTGTGCCACTCTGTGGCCTACTCCTGTTTTTGCCCCCTCCAGAATGTCATTGTGCCACAGTCTGACCTCATGCTGCTGCTGTGGCTGCTGCCGTGACCTACAAACTGTGTCATTGTGCCACTGTCTGACCTCATGCTGCTGCTGTGGCTGCTGCCGTGATCTACACACTGTGTCATTGTGCCACTGTCTGACCTCATGCAGCAGCTATGGCTGCTGCCATGACCTACACACTGTATCATTGTGCAACTGTCTGACCTCATGCTGCTGCTGTGGCCGATGCCGTGACCTGCACACTCTGTCATTGTGCCACTGTCTGACCTCATGCTGCTGCTGTGGCTGCTGCCGTGACCTACACACTGTGTCATTGTCCCACTTTGTGGCCTATTCCTGTTTTTGCCACCTCCAGAATGTCATTGTGCCACTGTCTGACCTCATGCTGTGCTGCTGGGCCCCTGCTGCACTGCCCGTGACCTCCACAATGTGTCATTGTCCCACTCTTGTGGCTCTCTGACTCCTGTTTTTGCCCCCACTCTGCCAGAATGTCATTGTGCCACTGTCTGACCTCATGCTGCTGCTGTGGCTGCTGCCGTGACCTCCACACTGTGTCATTGTCCCACTCTGTGGCCTACTCCTGTTTTTGCCACCTCCAGAATGTCATTGTGCCACTGTCTGACCTCATGCTGCTGCTGTGGCTGCTGCCGTGACCTACACACTGTGTCATTGTGCCACTGTCTGAACTCATGCTGCAGCAGTGGCTGCTGCCGTGACCTACACACTGTCATTGTGCAACTGTCTGACCTCATGCTGCTGCTGTGGCTGATGCCGTGACCTACACACTGTGTCATTGTGCCACTGTCTGACCTCATGCTGCTGCTGTGGCTGCTGCCGTGACCTACACACTGTGTCATTGTCCCACTCTGGGGCCTATTCCTGTTTTTGCCACCTCCAGAATGTCATTGTGCCACTGTCTGACCTCATGCTGCTGCTGTGGCTGCTGTCGTGACCTACACACTGTGTCATTGTCCCACTCTGTGGCCTACTCCTGTTTTTGCCACCTCCAGAATGTCTTTGTGCCACTGTCTGACCTCATGCTGCTGCTGTGGCTGCTGCCGTGACCTCCACACTGTGTCATTGTCCCACTCTGTGGCCTACTCCTGTTTTTGCCACCTCCAGAATGTCATTGTGCCACTGTCTGACCTCATGCTGCTGCTGTGGCTGCTGCCGTGACCTACACACTGTGTCATTGTGCCACTGTCTGACCTCATGCTGCTGCTGCCGTGACCTGCACACTGTGTCATTGTGCCACTGTCTGACCTCATGCTGCTGCTGTGGCTGCTGCCGTAACCTACACACTCTGTCACTGATGTTGCCACCTGAGCCCTCAGCTTGTTTTTTTCCAGCTGTCGCTGCCATGACTTTATCAGGCTACATTCCCCCTTCAGTTTTTTGGTCAGTTTTGCCCTCTTAAGTGCCCAGGGAATTTTAGAGTGAAGCGATTCTAAGAGCGGCGGCAGTCATCTGCGTGTCATACTAAAACACAACATTGTATGAAGACCAAACCAAGCTCCCTCTGCATATTTAAGCATGGCACAATGTTCTACAGCACCCTGCAGGCTCTATGCAGCCTGGAAATAGCTGTTTTTTTAGCGTGATTCGTCCCAAAGTAATTAGGAACAAAGTTATTTTTTGCCGAGAAATTCGGCGAAGTGAACCAACCGAATTTTGGGAAATTCGCGCATCTCTAGTTGTAATATTGGACTTAGTGTAATGGTGTATATTCTGGAACAGTAAGGTGGTATTTTTTAGTAGCCATGGTGTGGTGGTATGATATGGAACTTGTATAGGGGTTTTATTGGTAATTTTGACCTTGGAATACTGGTTTGGCTCATAATCAGTATGATGATAATATTTGTTCCTTGCATAGTGGTATTATTTAGTAGCTACCTGGCCACTATTTTGAGATGTTATCATACATATTTTCGTTTAGCTATTTGCATATATTTATTTGGATAACATTTTTCATTTGGGCTTTGAATGGGGTAGAAAAAAAAATCTCTTTATACCCTAGCAACACCACTGACAACTTCAACAGTAGTTTTTTTTTTTTTTTTTTTAAGTTGTGGGTATTTCTTTTCTTTTCATTTTTTTTGGGAGGGAGAGGCGGGGAAATGACTCCGCATTTTTCCTTAAGGCGCTTTCGCACAGCGCAGTTTTGGTGCAGCTTTAATTGTGCTCCAATTAAACTGCCTTTATTGGCAGCAAGCTTTTTTCCTTTATCTAAATTGTTCAGAAAGGTGTTTCAAGTAAGTAATCAATTACTGTGTTCGAAGTCTTGTGGATTATAAACACTAATTGATTGCTCACTTTTCAAACAGTTTAGATAAGTGAAAGAAGCTTGCTGGTAATAAAGGCAGCTTAATTGGAGCACAAATAAACTGCACGAAAACTGTGCTGTGTGAAAGCCCCCTTAAGCCAAAGCCATAATAATATGGCTCTAAGTTTTTTTTTTTTCTGAAAGCCATAACTTTTTTATTTTTCCATCTACATAGACATATGCGCTCTTTTATTTTGCCGAACAAGATATACTTTCTAATGGTGCCATTCACCGTACTACAGAATATACTGGGAAACCACAAAAAAATTCTAAGTGGGGCAAAATGTGAAAAAAATCGTACTTGCGCCAAGTTTGGCAATTTTGTTTTTACAGTGTTCAATCTTTAATAAAAATGATGTATTATCTGTATTCTGGAGGTTAAAATGCATCCGGAAATACCAAACATGTAGGGTTTCTGTTATGTTCTGGTACCGTAAAAAATTTCTAAACATTTTCTATTTTTTAAATTTGCGCCATTTTCTGCAACCGATAACTTTTTTGTACTAACAGCAACGGACTTGAGTGAGGGGGATTTTTTTGCAGGCTGAAGTATACATTTTATTGCTACTAGTTTGGAATACACATGACTTATTTGATTAAATTTATTTAAATTTTTATGGGATGTGAAATGACCAAAAAACTGCAATTTTGGCGTGTAACTTTTGTGTAATTTGTTATTATTGTATTTTTTTATTTGTAAAATGGCAAAAGGGGAGTAATTTGAACTTTAACACTTTTACACTTTAAAACTTTTTTTTTTCTTTTACTTTAACTTTGAGTCCCCCTAGGGTGCTTCACCACTAGGAGGCATATCATTAGGGTGGACCAATATGGCGGTTTCCCCACTTCCTGCCTGGGTCCGGATGTGGGGAAATCGAAAAGATGGCAGCGATGGAACCCTTCAAAAGGCTTCCAGCTGCCAGGTTAACCTATCGGGACACAGTTATCTCGCCGCTGATGTCCCAATCGGAGTGCGCGGCACCATTTCTCATTGATTTAGACACTGCAGCCATCTTTTCTGCGGCGCCTAAGGGATTAAACAGTTCGGGATGGCGGTGGCGTCCTCCCGCGTTGCTGACACTCAGCGGCTATACAAAGCCTCTTACCGGCATCAGGACGTATCCATTTGTCCAATGTCGGTAAGGGGTTAATACATATAAGCGTATTTGTTATGTTATCCCCAAAAACTGCATTTCTCTAAAGTAAATAACACAAATTTTGCTAATATTTCTGGGTATTGCAGTCCACCCAGTCCTTTTATTATTTTTGTTGCCCACATTTGAACCTGTTCAAGCTCTACAATGTCTTTCCTGTGCAATGGTGCCCAAAACTGTACACAACATTCCATGTGTGGTCTTACAAGTGATCTGTTTAATGGGAGAATGATCTTCTCATCGTGTGCATCCATGCCCCTTTTAATGTACCCCATAATCTTATTTGCTTTGGCTGATGTTACATGGAACTGGCTCCTACAATTAACTTTACTGTCTACTAAGATTCCCAAGTTTTTCTCCTTATCTGTGTTGAACCTTTTCTGCCACTTCTCTGCCCCGGCCTCCACATGAACCCAGCCTAAAACCCATAGAATAAGCAATCGGCCGCATGGCTTTAATATGCTTGTTTATCTGATAAAAAGATAAGATTTGTAAGATTAGCTAAGGTTTACAATAATGTTCACTCACTATAAATTTTGATCACTGTAAATTCTATTGTATTTTGAAGTATGTTCACATCATTTTTCTATCAGAAAAGGCATTGAGAAATTTAAAGCAGAACTCTGAAGCCATACTGTTGCATTTCGATCACTAATTTGCAACTTGTTTTCTTCAGATTCAAGTGGTGGTTTTGGATGGCAAAAAAAATCCATAAAAACAAACTAGGAAAAAATGCAACAAACAAAGCATTTTTGTTTTGAGTCTTGAGTATTTAGAAAAAAAATGTCAAGCAAATATTAGTTGTAAGTCAGTAGGAAAATATGAAATGTAACACAAATAGACAATACAATACAAATGTTTTTGTGGCTTTTTTTTCTCGTTAGTGTGGTCTGCACACAAAATGCACATTCCATTGCTATTTATAATGCACCTTCACCTAAAAAGAAGTCCAGCGAGGTCATTACTGTCCATTTAAAGGAGTTTTTTTCTTTGCAAACTAGAGAATAATCTTTACACATTCTGGATCGCTATCACCCTGACTCCATATATCAGGCATACGGAGCAAAACAGATAGACTGCTGCGAACTACCTTAACTCTTCGGTTCCAAATTTCTTGGATGCTCAAAAAAATGTTGTGCATTTCGTCACACAATACTACAAGGTTAGTACATATAATAAGTAGTAGCTAGACCCAAAAGTCGCAATACTGTGCTAGGGAGCGCAGTCTCTTTTTTGCCTTTTTTCTTAAATATGTACCTCAGTTAGAGAGGCCACATCCATACTAGAAAGGATATAAAAAGGTGTATGTGGAAACCTAGGAGGCAGAACCCGGGACAGACCCAAGGAACCTTGAAAAGGACAGACAACATGTGGGTGCCATGAGGCCATATTCTGGAAGAGGGAAAGGGTTCCACACACTCTAGAGAATCTATGTAAGGTATATTCGCTATATTTTATGCTTCTGTCACTTCTGTCACTTTCGTAACTTTGTAACTGTAACGGTCAGCGGTAGTGGATCCGCTGGACCACTGCAAGTGATGGTATAAGCCACGCCAGGGAGCGGAGTCTAAGTGGGTCCCGGTTTTCACCAGAGCCCGCCGCAAAGAGGGATGGACTTTCTGCGGCTACCAGGTCGCTTCCACTGGCGTGACTTGCTTGCGGTGGCAGCCAAGGGTGAGCGTGGTACAGAATCCTCAGGCGTAGGCGAAGTCGTGAACAGGCGGTAAGATCAGGGCAGGTGGCAGAGGTTCGTGGTCAATAGATGTAGCAAGAGGGTCAGAACACTGAAGACAGTAAAGCACACTTCCAACAGTTTCTCTATAGACTATGGGCACAATAGATCCTGCGCGGAAGTGCCGGGGCGGTAACCTTATATAGGACCAGCGGCCAGCAATAAACCAATTACTGGCGCGCTGGCCCTTTAAATTTCAAAGAGCTGCCGCGCACGTGTACTAGGGAGCGCTCGCGCGCACGGCAGCCGGCAGAGAGCCGCATGGGGACTGGAGCGTGGTCGGGTAAGTCCTGACCCTCGGGGAAGCGAGTGCGCCCACGGCCCGACATGCGGACCGCAGCGCCACTCGCTCCCGGAGCGGGGGGGAACAGATGGGACACGGGTGTGCCCGCAGCCCGACCCACGGCTGCGGGACCACCCGTGACAGTACCCCCCTCCCCCTCCCTAGGTTAGGCCTCCCCTTTGTTTTTGAAAAAAGAAATTTCTTCAGTAGGTCACGATCCAAGATGTTATCCTCCGGCTCCCAAGATCTCTCCTCTGGCCCGAATCCTTCCCAATCAATAAGGAAATATTGCCTCCCTCTGATAGATTTCATAGCCAGAATCTCTTACACTGAGAACACGTTGGAGGCCTCCGCTTCAGGGGGGAGGAGATGACTTTCCGAGAGAAGCGATTGAGCACTACAGGCTTAAGCAGAGAGACATGGAACGAATTCGGGATACGCATGTTAGGAGGGAGTCGGAGGTTATAGGCCACCGGATTGATCCGCCATAACACCTCAAATGGCCCTAGGAACCGTGGACCTAGTTTATAGCTTGGTATCTTGAGACAGACGTACTTGGCCGACAGCCACACCTTATCTCCTGGAGCAAAAGTTGGAGCCGGTCTCCTCTTTTTGTTCGACTGGGACTTCATGCGGACAGTAGCTTGCCGAAGGGACTGACGAATCTGCTCCCAAATGGCAGTCATGTCCCGGACCAGGGTATCCACTGCAGGAACCTCGGAGGCAGAAGGCAGAGGGAGGGCTGGGCGGGTATGCAGTCCATAGACAATGTAGAAGGGTGAAGAGCCCGTAGATTCAGAGTCCAGGGAGTTATATGAGAACTCAGCCCAGGGCAACAGACTGGACCAGTTGTCTTGATGGGCCGAGACTAAGTGGTGAAGATACGTGCCAAGGATTTGATTGATCCTCTCTACCTGACCGTTGGATTGCTGGTGGTAAGCTAAGGGAAAAGTCCAGTTTTACTTGTAACCGGGAGCAGAGGGCGCGCCAGAACCTGGAGACGAATTGGACCCCACGGTCCGAGACGATGTGACAAGGGAGGCCGTGCAGCCTGAAGATGTGATCAAAGAAGAGAGTGGCGAGCTGAGGAGCGGACGGAAGACCTGGCAACGGGACAAAGTGTGCAATCTTGGAAAAACGGTCTGCGACCACCCAAGGTGCAGTATGGCCGGAGGACGGGGGAAGGTCGGTGATGAAATCCATCGACATTTGGGACCATGGAGACTCCGGCGTGGGCAAGGGATGCAGAAGGCCAGACGGGCTGCGACGGGGTGTCTTATCCCGAGCAAAGGTGGTAAAGGCTACCACAAAGTCTTTTGAGTCCCTAGAAGGGTCAGCCACCAATAGAAGCGGGAGATCAGCTGATACGTTTTCCGCGTGCCAGGATGCCCGGCCATCAGGGAGCAATGTCCCCATTTTAGAATCCTCCTCCGGAGAGCCGGACGCATATAAGTCTTCCCCCAAGGGATCTGTTGGAGGACCACCGGAGCAACATGAACCAAACGTTCTGGGGGTATAATATGCTGGGGACCGGGATCTTCCCCGATGTTGTCGGAGGCATGGGAGAGGGCGTTGGCCTTAACATTTTGGCCTGGAGAGGATTAAAGCGTTGAGCAGACTGGAGGTACAGGAGGTTCTTGTGATCTGTGTAAACATCAATTGGATGGCGAGCTCCTTCCAGGAGGTGGCACCATTCCTTCAGAGCCAGTTTGATGGCTAACAATTGCTGGTCCCCGATAGCGTAATTCTTCTCCACCAGAGAGAAGGTCTTGGAGAAGAATCCGCATGTGAGAATTCTGCCTTTGGCCTCTCTTTGCGTGAGAACCGCTCCTGCCCCCACGGAAGAAGCATCCACCTCCAAGGTGAAAGGTTTGTCTGGATCCGGGCGAGATAGGATGGGTGCAGAGGCAAAAGCAGACTTGAGCTCTGAAAATGCCTTTTCGGCCGCTTGTGACCAGAGTTTCGGGTTGGCGTTCTTCTTCGTGAGGGCTACGATCGGTGCCACCAATGTAGAGAAATGGGGAATAAATTTGCGATAGTTACGTTGCGAACCCCAAGAAGCGCTGTATGGCCCGAAGCCCGACAGGTCGCGGCCACTGCAGAACGGCCGATAACTTTGCTGGATTCATCTGAAGCCCCTTATACGAAACGATATAACCCAGGAATGGAAGGCTCGTCCGATGGAAAAGACATTTCTCCAACTTGGCGTATAGCCGGTTGCTGCGGAGGCGACTCAGTACCTGGCGTACCTGCAACCGATGGGTCAGAAAATCAGGAGAGAAAATCAGGATGTCGTCCAAGTAGACGATGACACAGGAGTAAAGGAGGTCTCTAAAGATGTCATTAACGAGTTCCTGAAAGATGGCTGGGGCGTTGCATAGTACAAAAGGCATCACCAAGTATTCAAAGTGCCTGTCACGTGTGTTAAAGGCCGTCTTACACTCATCGCCTTCTCGGATTCTGACGAGGTTATAGGCTCCACGCAGGTCCAGTTTCGAAAAGACCTTGGCCCCCCGGAGCCGGTCGAAGAGTTCTGAAATTAGTGGTAACGGATAGCGATTCTTCATGGTGATTTTATTAAGGCCTCGGTAATCGATGCAGGGGCATAGAGAACCATCCTTTTTCTCCACAAAGAAGAAACCCGCTCCAGCTGGGGAGGAGGACTTGCGAATAAAGCCCTTCTGCAAATTTTCTTCTATGTAGGCCGACATGGCCTGAGTCTCGGGTACGGACAACGGATAGACCCTCCCACGAGGAGGACTGGTCGCTTCACTGGGTCGCTTCTATCCCAGAGGGGTGTTGCCCAAGCCAAGCCTGGAAAGTAGGCTAACCACGAATGCCACTTTTGCCCTTTCTGTGGGAAACTGATCGGCCATCAGCTCGACGTGCATGGAGCACTGGGTGATGAAACCCCTGCAAAGCTTCGGGTCCCCATCAAACTTAGATGGAAAAGGAAGTCAAAGCTTGGGGCCAACCGTAGCCAACGGAACGGGTAGCTTAGAAGGAACCACAGGTGGAGGTGGTGGCAGCTGCTGAGACGTGAGGAGCTATCGTGCCATGTCGGACAGCTGATCCAACTGCTGTGCCTGTTGCGAAATCTGCTGAGCCTGCTGGGCAATGACGGATGTGAGGTCTGCAATGCTGGGCAGAGGCACCTTGGCGGGATCCATGGCCGGATCTAACTGTAACGGTCAGCGGTAGTGGATACGCTGGACCACCGCAAGTGATGGTATAAGCCACGCCAGGGAGCGGAGTCTAAGTAGGTCCCGGTTTTCCCCAGAGCCCGCCACAAAGCGGGATGGACTTGCTGCGGCGGGAGTCTACCAGGTCGCTTCCACTGACGTGACTTGCCTGCGGTGGCAGCCAAGGGTGAGTGTGGTACAGAATCATCAGGCGTAGGCAAAGTTGTGAACAGGCGGTAAGGTCAGGGCAGGCAGCAGAGGTTCGTGGTCAATAAATGTAGCAAGAGGGTCAGGGCAGGTGGCAAAGGTTCGTGGTCAATAAACGTAGCAAGAGGGTCAGAACACCGAAAGCAGTAGAGCACACTTCCAACGCTTTCTCTATAGGCTATGGGCAAAATAGATCCGGCGCGGAAGTGCCGGGGCGGTAACCTTATATAGGACCAGTGGTCAGCAATTAACCAATTACTGGTGCGCTGGCCCTTGACATTTCAAAGAGCTGCCGCGCAAGCGTGCTTCCTTTGATCCGTCAGTGTCTGCTTTCAATCAGTCAATTCTCCTAAATGCTGATACATGTAGAGCCCCCAACCCCCGAAAGAGTGGAAAGAGTGTTGGTAGTAATTTTGTGTTGACATCACTGATCATTTTGCCCTTCCTTTGATCTATCAGTGTCTGCTTTCAATCGGTCAATAATCCATCAGTATTGCTCAATGCAAAAAGAAACAGGAGTTGATCCAAAACAGAGATGACAAGTATATGGAATATTTGCATGTCTTCTGTGTTTTGTATCCACTCCTGCTTTTGGCTACCTAATCAGACAATCCTAATGCAAATAAAGGACCATGTCATACTGGCCTTACGGCTTCTGCGAAGACATAATTGGTTGTGTTTGTCCTTTTCATTCCTTCTGACATATTAAAATAATAATAATAATAATGTTACGAATTCAAACCAGGCTGGCTGGAAAACGCCTGGGTATGGCGGATCCTCTGGGCCCACCACAGGCGCAGATGGTAAACGCAGGCGGTGGGCAGCTGAAGTGCAGGTCTGGGTTGATGGTGCAGGAACGGAGGCAGGGAAACGCAAGTGTAGCTGTTAAACAGGTGACAGTCCAGGTATAGCCGGTGTGACAGAGCGACAGCAAGCACTAAGTGGAGCTATACAGAAGATCCACAAGCAACACGCCACCAAGGATACCTGGCCTTGGTGGAATAAGAGCCATCCATTTATGTTATCAGTCACAGTATGCGGCTGGCAGCCGTATATAGCCATTTATCGGACGGCTATAATTGTGAGTAGGCAATGAGTACGGTGGTTGTCAACTCACCTTGTTCAAGAGAAGTTTTTTGTCATGGACCTGGAGGCCTACAAAAGCCAGCTGCTCCAGGTAATCAGGGGGGTGGTTTTGCTGCCTGAAGATTGGAGCAACACTAAGCCAAGGAAGAGGCTTGAGGAAAGCCTGTACAGTTGGTGGCTGTACTATTGTGTTTTTCTGGTGCTGGACGTTAGGTCCAGACCGCATATAGAGAGGGACTGTATATATGTTTAGTCAGTGGCCAGACGGCCGAGGAGTTTGTTTTATGTGTTTGTTTTCTTGTATCCTGCCTATTAAAGCTGGTTGATACCAGTCTTAAACCAGAAAGCCTGTGTCGGAGTGCAATCTATGGAGGTGCCAACCGTTTAACCAGAACGGTGATCCCAGAGCGAATGACCCCCGGGCCGAGCCAAGATGGCGGCCAAAGGCATGTGAGTCGTCACACCGCAGAACGTTTGGCACAGTCCAGGTTGATAGCAGACTAGGCAAGGCCAAGCAGCAGGAATTGGCCGGCTGGTGCAGCGGCAGGTGTTCAACAGGTACACTGGTAAATGTGCAGGTAAACGTACAGAGAACAGCAGCAATGCAGCAGCCAAGGGGTCACGCTCTATGTAAGGCAAAGCTCAACAACGAACTGACACAGGGCAGAAGTAGGAAGTCCCTTAAGTAACCAGGGGTCAGAGGTCACTGGGCCGGACCAAGGAACACAGTCTCTTAAATAGAGTGCAGTGCTGGGCGCGCGCCCCTAGAGGGAGCACGTGTGCGCACAGGACGCCAGGGAGCTGGAGGAAGCAGAGATGGGTATTCAGCCCTGCCAGCAGGAATGGCTACAGGAGTGGCAGGAGCCAGAACAGGTGCGTGCAAAGAGCCAGGAACACCAGGGGATGTCGCAGCAGCGTCGGGACACAGGAGACATGGGCATGCTGTCGGTCCATAGCAGGGGCCGCGGCGTGAACCGTGACAAATGATAATAATAACCTTTATATACTGACAACATATACCGCAGCACTTTACAATTTGGAGAGTGTAGGTACAGACAAAAGACATACATTGCACAATGAAAACCTACTTACAAATGAGACACAAAGTGTGACGGCCCTGCTCGCAAGAGCTAACAATCTAAAAGAAGGGGAAAACCAAACATAGTGGCAATGCCATAGAGTGGTGGAGGGTGGAAACAGCATTAGGAAAACACAGGGTGTTCCAGTGAGACAGTTGTCAGCAGCATGAGTAGGCCACAGAGTGGCACAATGGCAGACTGAGGAGGTGGCGGCAGCATCAGAAGTCTACATAATGGCCTAGTGAAGAGTGGGGAGGTGGGTGGCAATACCAGTCCCTGGTAAAGATGGTGGGCGGTATAAGGAGCAGCTGGCAGCAGATGTGTGGCATCAGGTGGGTGACAGCAACTTGAGTAGGCCACAGAGTGGCACAATGACAGATTGAGGAGGTGGCAGCAACATGAGAAGGCCATAGAGTGGCACAATGACAGATTGTGGAGGTGGCGGTAACTTGAGTAGGACACAGAGTGGCACAATGACAGATTAAGGAGGTGGGAGCAACATGAGTAGGCCGTAGCGTGACACAATGACAGATTGAGGAGTTGGCAGCAACAGAGTGGCACAATGAGAGATTGAGGAGGTGGCAGCAACATGAGTAGGCCACAGAGTGGCACAATGATAGATTGTGGAGGTGGAAGCAACTTGAGTAGGCCACAGAGTGGCACAATGACATATTAAGGAGTTGGCAGCAACATGAGTAGGCCACAGAGTGGCACAATGACAGATTGTGGAGGTGGCAACAACATGAGTAGGCCACAGAGGGGCACAATGATAGAGTGAGAAGGTGGCAGCAACATGAGTAGGCCACAGAGTGGCACAATGACAGATTGAGGAGGTGGCGGCAGCATCAGAAGTCTACATAATGGCCTAATGAAGAGTGGGGAGGTGGGTGGCAATACCAGTCCCTGGTAGTGTTGAGCGATTGCGTTGGCCATCGACATCGGTCGATGGTCGATAGTCGACCATCATCGACAAGATAGTCGATAGGAGCGTCGATTATGAGCGTTGCCCATTAAAGTCTATGGGAGAGAACAGCAACCTTCATTCTTACACCCAAACAGGGCTGGAAAAGTGGAAATTTAAAACATCCACAACGTAAAATGGATTTGCTACTATAGGAAAAACACACTTAGGTTATAAAACCCACAGAAAAAAAAAAACACAAAATTCACTACCCTGTCTTGTACCCAGCATGACCCTTAAACCTTGCCCCCAAAATTTAAAAGTGCCAGAAGGCAGTATGATTTAAACCCATCTTACTTGAAGGGGACATTGAATTCCTGTCAGGAACGCACATGAGCCCCCCGCAACCCCGATTTAAAGTGCTGGAAAAAGGAGTCTTTAACCCCATTTTGTTGAATGGACATTGACTACCCCTGCCCGGGGCCCACAGCATGAGCCCCAAAACCTGATGACCCCACAATTTAAAAAGTGCCGGAAAAAGGAGTCTATCAACCACCATTTTGTTTAACTGGACATTGACAATATCTGTCCTGTAGCAGATTGACCATTCAACCTGTTGACCCTCAGATTTCAAAAAGTGCCGGGAAAAGGAGTCTTGCATCCCCAATTTTGTTACACTGAAAATTGACTATCCTGTCCTGGGCCACAGCATGAGCCCAAACTGCAGACCCCCAGTTTCATAAGTGCGGAAAAAGGAGTCTTTAACCACATTTTAGTTTCACTGGACATATACTGTCCCTGTCCTGGGCCATAGTTTGAGCCCCAAACTGCATGACCAGACTAAAAAGTGCGGAAAAAGCTGCTCTTCAACTCCATTTTAGTGTCCTGGACACTTGACTTATACCTGTCCTGGGCCAAAGCATGAGCCCAAACCTGCATGTCCCCCAGATTCATAAAGGCGGAAAAAGGAGTTTTAACCCACCCATTTTAGTTTCAACTGGACATTTATACTGTCCCTGTCCTGGGCCACAGCATGAGCCCAAAACATGCATGGACCCCACATTTAAAATAAGTGCCGGTAAATGGGGTCTATCAACCAATTGTAGTTTCACTGGTCATGGACTATACCTGTCCTGGGCCCAGCATGAACCCCACATAAACCTGACATCTGACACACAGATTAAAAAGTGCCGGAAAAATAAGAAGTCTTTAAACCACAATTTTAGGTTTCACTGGAAATTGACTATATTGTCTGTTTCCGCAGAATGACATTAAACCTGTTGACCCTCGATTCAAAAGTGCGGGAAAAAGGAGGTCTTTCAACCGCCCATTTTCGTTTCATGGACATTGTCTATTAACCTGTCTGGGCCACAGCATGAGCCCAAACCTGCTGACCCCAGATTCAAAAGTGCTGGAAAATGGAAGTCTTTCAACCACCATTTTTTTTTCCATGGACATATACTGTCCTGTCTGGGCCATAGCCTTGAGCCCCAAACTTGCATGACCCCAGACTAAAAAGTGCCGGAAAAAGAAGTCTTTCAACACACCATTTTAGTGTCATGGACATTGACTTATACCTGTCCTGGGCCACGCATGAGCCCAAACCTGCATGACCCCAGATTCAAAAAGTGCCGAATAATGGGAGTCTTTCAATCACCATTTAAGGTTTCACTGACATATACTGTCCTGTCCTGGGCCACAGCTTGAGCCCCAAACCTGCATGCCCCCACATTTAAAAGTGCGGAAAAAGGAGTCTATCTAACACATTTTAGTTTCAATGGCATTGACTATACCTTGTCCTGGGCCTCAGCATGAGCCCCAAACCTGCATGGACCCCAGTTTTAAAATGTGCCGGAAAAAAGAAGTCTTTCAACCGCACCATTTTAGTTTCACTGGACATTGACTATATCTGTCCTGTACCGCTGAATGGACCATTAAACTGTCTGACCACGATTCAAAAGTGCCGGGAAATAGGAGTCTTGCAAACCACATTTAGTTTCACTTGGAACATTAAACTTACCTGTCTGGCACAGCATGAGCCCACAAAACATGCTGACCCCCAGATTTAAAAGTGCCGAAAAAGCGTGTCTTCAACCACCTTTTTGTTGAACTGGACATTGACTAGACATGTCCTGGGCCACAGCATGAGTCCCCAAACCGCATGACCCAAGATTCAAAAAGTGCTGGAAAAGGAGTCTTTCACACCATGTTAGTTTACTGGACATTGACTCTACCTGTCCTGGGACAGCTGAGCCCAAACATGATGACAGATTAAAAAGTGCGGATAAGGAGTCTTTCATCCACCATTTTAGTTTCACTGGACATTGGGACTTTACTGTCTGGGCCCACAGATGAGCCCCAACCTGCAATGAACCCCCACTTTTAAATAGTGCCGGAAAAAGGAGTCTTTCAATCCACCATTTTAGTTTCACTGGGACATTGACTATATCGGTCCTGGGCCAAAGCATGAGCCCAAAACCTGCATGACCCCAATTTAAAAAGTAGCCGGAAAAAGGGAGTCTTTCAACACCAATTCTAGTTTCATGGAACATATACTGTCCCTGTTCCTGGTAGCGCTTACCATCGTATGAGTGCGGACCAAATTGTGCTTCACTTGGAAATTACTGGTGGTTTAACGCTCCTGTTTCCTCCCAGGTGCCCTTTTTCTTGGCATTCTCTTTCTTATTTACTCAACGTGCTGGAGGAAATTGTCCTCGTGTACTTGTTCATCTGTCGTGCTAATACTCCATGTGCTCTGAATAACTATCATCTGGTCAAGTTTTCCTGTACCTCCCTTTTGTACAATTCAGAGGATTTTTTTTACATCTATCTTTGTACATGCAAGTTTTTTAGTAGTTTAATTCTAGAAAACACATTTTTAAAATAGGATGGAATCCACCATGGTCTTTGTTTTCTTTTTTTAATTTGTATTAATGGGTTGTCCAATACAGGGATTGATAACTATGTTAAGATCTTGAGCAAAAACAAGTCATTTTGCAATTGTGTCCATTACAGTGTCCTACCTATTCCTGTATTCTGGACAGCCACCATCACCTTGAGCCTCTCTTGACAATTTGAAGACCATGTTGTTAGAAACATCATTTTTTTATATAGGACTGTAGTATAGCTGCATTTCAAAGCAAAATATGCCCCACAAAAATGCAAAGCATGACCCTGTGCCACTATTGAGACAATTGTGGAAGAACCAAAATGTCTGTTAGAAATACATTTTTTTTATAATAGGACCTGTAGTATAGCGCATTTCAAAGCAAAAATGCCCCCAAAAAATTCAATGGCTGACCCCTTGAGCACTTTGCGACAATGTGAAGAACAAATGTCTGTTAGAAACAACTTTTTTTTTGAATAGACCTGTTGTATTGCTGCATTTCAAAGCAGCATGACCCAAAAAATTATAAAAATGACTTCTCAGCCACTGTTAAAAATTGTGAGGAGTTGAAATGCCACTTAGAAGCCACATTTATGTTCCAAAGGACCATGATATGTGTTATCTCACAGCTACATGGACCCCAAAATTTATATATATGACTTTCGCCACTATTAAAAATGATGAGGAAATTGAGAAATGCCTACTTAGAAGCCTCATTCTGTTCCAAAGGCCTAATTATAGCTGTAATCTCACAGCAACGTCATGACCTAAAAAACCATTGACAATGCAAAAAACTTCTAAAGCTATAAGTGAGTAAATGGAATACGGTGTTGTCATGAAAACCTTTCTGTCTTTTACAGTCTTTCCAGCAAAACCAGCAAAATGAACTGTTTGGGAAAAAAGAGAAATAAAAATTGCAGTAGAAATTTATCTTTAAAAAAACATTTTTCAAGAGACCATTTCTGTTTGAAGAGGAATTGTGAAGTAGACCGGTAATAATCGGTGACTCGCAATTGGGGCCACTACATCATCAGAGATTCATAATGCTGATTCATCTTGATGAAAGTCAACGATCAATTATCTGTGGAACAGCCGGATGCGTTTGTCTGTATTGACTCCTCCAGCTGTGCTGAAGGTCGCTCAGATATTGAAGCTGGCGCTGGGCAGGCAACACCTCTATGGCGTGACGAGCCAGTCGGGCCATTCGCATTTTGGATACCCAGGAAGTCTATTCGGGTCCGGAGAACATACAAAAACAATCGGTGTTGAGACGCAGATAGTCGTGCACCATGTTCTTATGCTGGTCTCTGTGGTGTTGGATGTGTTCCCTGCATTGCATGCGTTGGTGAGTGGTAAAAAGATTGCCCAGAGGTCACCATTAGGGCTTTGCCACTTGCCTGCTGCTGCCGTTCGCCTACTTGGCACTCTACTGTTGGTCAGTCGTGATGTTGTTCCCCGTGAATTTGAGGGAACGTGATGCAGACGCAAAAGATGTATCCAGTTGATCAATCAGCAATGTCTCCAATTTCCTGCATTTTTTACTCTTATTTTGGGTGGGTGGGAAAGGGAAAAGTGCTGAGTTTTGTTTTGTACGGGGATCCAGGAGGGTGGCCACACCAGTAACTGTTGGTTCATTTTGATTGGCCTATTAATGCGAGGTCCATGTTGGAGGAAATGGAGCATCAAAGCACTCAGTGGAGTGATGGGCCTTGATTTCCCAAGCCTCTGGTCGAGGGGCTCTTGCAAACTGATCTTCTCCTCTTTCCTCCTCCGCCTCAAATTCGCGCCAAACCTCTTTCATTGGCAGGGACGTCTGTACGTCGGTGTCTAGGAATACTTCCTCCTCCTTCTCCTCCTCCACCGCCTCCGGCAACAGCTTCAACACAGCCTGATTGCCTGAGATGATTGCACACCTGAGATGCTGATGCGCCACCTTGAACTGTATGGACCACGAACCATACCTAATGAAGGACCGTTAGAAATTGTGAAAACTGGCGGGACTTTTGGATTGACGGTGAGAAAAGGCTCCGTGTCTGCTTCTGGTCCGTCTCCTCCTCCGTCGGATGGGACTGTCTGTTTTGAGTGTTCCAACGATCGGTCACGAACTAAAGATCTACCACCAATGATATGCTGACAAGGCATTGTCCGCACTGACCATTTTGGTGGCTTTTCAAAAACAGGCAATGAAGGTGCAGAGTCTTTCACTGCCTCCACTCTTGGTGGCCTCAACACCCCGTGGCTCAGCACGCTGATTGTCCAGGCCATGTGTCACTTCGTTACTGCGTAATGGCATTGCGCTTCTGCCACAATCGCTGGAGTATGTTAAGTGTGGAATTCCAGCTTGCTGCAACGTCATCAATGTGACGGTTGTCGGGGAGGCCGAGAATGACGCTGCAATGCAGCCAGGCGGGTCGAAGCAGGGGCGAACGACGGAAGTGCGAACTTAGACTTCGACCCTTCCTCACCCGGCAGTCCAAACCCGTGACTCTTTAAAAATTTCGGGACGACAAGGTTCATGACAGTGCCGGGCAAGGGATGTTCCAGCCACCGATCTTAAGGGGGCCAGCGATTTCACCGTTATCGCACCCCTTGCCGCACAAGGTTCTTGGCACCCACCACGCCGGTTCGTTGCGGAGAGCCGTCCACAGCCCCGACCGTGTGTGGGGGTTCCAAAAGATTAATTTTCAACACGGCCTGGTTTTCGGGCACATATGCCACCGGGGACCTTGGGAAAGAACCCTGCCCATCCCGGGTTTTGAAGAGCGTGCGCCGACCCTGAGAGCCCCCGTCCCCCCCAGAGACATCCACCCCTCCCCGGGCTTCACAAGATATAGCGGCCTTGGCCGTGCTTACTATTCCATGTGTCAGGGGCAATGGACTTTTTTCCGGCCACAGATTGGACAACGCGCTTGAAATTTTAGTGACACGGCTGGCCGGGGCAGAGAGGCTTTTCCGGGAAAAGAAAGCCTGTCGGCTCTGGTATGGGGCACAAGGGCCATACGTGTGGGAACCCCATCTGTGCCACCAGACGGAAAGGCAAATTTCCAAGGCCAAAACCGGCAATGCCGACATTCGGCTTTTGGGTTTTGGGGATTTTTTTGGTTTTTAAAGGTTTCTTCTGCCCCAAACCTGGAAAACAAAAGGCGGTGCTAACGGGCCTGACGGCGTGCAGGTCGTAAAACTGGCGGAAGGAGAAGGGGTAGGATGGGCTCTGGTGGTCGGTGTATCGGGCGACGGTGGGGGCGAACGGGGGGTTATCCCTGATCATGCTCTGAGAGACATGGGCGTGGGGAAAACGCTTGGGGTGGGGAGGAGGGGGAGGGGGAACAGAGGGTGTGACTTTTTGGTTGGACCCCGGCGTCGGGGGCCTTTTTTTGGGCCAAGTTTTGCCTCCTTTTCAATCATGCTTCGCTGCATGTGATAGAAATTTGGTGGTGGTAACCCCCTAAGGTTCTTGCCTCACTTATGCTTTACGGCATAGGGGCATATACATCGCTTGGTGAACGAGTTTTTGGTCAAAGAAGGCCCGGGTTTTATTGGTCCTGGACCTTTTGCGGCGATGCGGGAGCGAGTTTGCGTGACCGGGGTGGGGGAATCATATCGGGGATTTGCACCCCCCTCTCCCCTTTTTGAGCGGCCCCCCTATTGAACCCCCCTTTGTCTTCCCCCTGTCCAGTGATAAAAGCCCCCAAAGCAAATTCTGCTGAAAGACCAGTTGGATCCGCAATGTCGTCATCTCATCATCAACCAGTGACTTTGTCGTCTGAATTTGCATCCAGGGGGCTGCAGGCACAAGCAAAGGGACGCAAGGGTTGCCGACCGCCGGGGGGGTTTTTGCCGTTTACCGGCTTCCTTCCCTCCCTTTAGGGATCAGTAATGGGGCAAGCTGAAAAATCATCCTCTTTTTGGCCTCTTGTCTTTTAAAATTCCTTCACCCCCAAACCCCATTTTGTCATCAAAGAGGTCTTTAAAAAAGGATTTTCCACAGTGGTGGGGGCACGAGTTGACATTTGGGCTGCTTCATTTGGACGGGGCGGGAATGCTGGGGCGAATTTGTGGCCCTCGGGGAGGACGAGGAGGTAATGCTGGGAAAAGGTTCATTTAAATACTGAAGGACAGATTGGCACGTGTTTTTACTGGATTCACAGGGCCCTGACCCCCGATGACAGGTGCGGGCCTGAAGACGATCCCCCTGGCATGCATGTTGTCGCCAGCACTGGGAAAGGGGCACCTTTTCTCGTACCTCACCTCCTTCCTACCCCCCCCCCTTTTCTCGCTTACCACCTGAATTTTGCTCCATGTTCAGAAAATACAAAATTTTGAGAAGGTATGGAAGAGTTTTGGAAAGTCTCTTATTAAAAGACGGCAAATCACAGCTATTCTGAAATCCCTCAAATCAAAACAAAATTGCTGGATTCAAATATAACTGCAAAGTAGATCTATCAACAAATCTGGCCTGCGCCAAAGTGAAAAAACACTTATCTGAAATGTATTCGGATAATAGAATGTTATTTTTGGCACCTATCATTTCACCTGTGGTGACTATCAAATTGCTGGATTCAAATTTAACTACAAAGTAGATCTATCAACAAAGCTGGCCTGCGCCAAACTGAAAAAACACGTATCTGAAATGTATTCGGATAAAAAAAGGTATTTTTGGCACCTATCCAATTCACCTTGGTGACTACAAAATTGCTGGATTCAAATTTAACTGCAAAGTAGATCTATCAACAAAGCTGGCCTGCGCCAAAGTCAAAAAACACGTATCTGCAATGTATTCGGATAATACAAGATATTTTTGGCACCTTTCAATTCACCTGTGGTGACTACAAAATTGCTGGATTCAAATTTTAGTGCAAGGTGGAATGGGCAAAATTGAAAATGAACACCTATCTGAAATGTATACTGATAATAAAAGTGGAGTTTTACACCTAACAAAGAGACCTGCAGTTACTAGAAAAGATGTGTATCCTATAGGTTCAGGCTGCCCAATATCCAGGAAATATTTCAATAGAAAACTGTTAATAATAAAGCTATTTGCAGTGCATGTCTACACTAAGTCTTAGTGAACTTTATCCAATATTCTTCATAGAGCGTGTCTATTCGTATACTACACGATATTTTTGGCACCTTCAATTCACCTGTGGTGACTATAAAATTGCTGGATTCAAATTTAAGTGCAAGGTGGATATTAACCAAAAAGGTGGAATGGGCAAAATTGAAAAAGAACACCTATCTGAAATTTATACTGATAATAAAAAAGTGGAGTTTTGCACCTAACAAAGAGACCTGCAGTTACTAGAAAAGATGTGTATCCTATAAGTTCAAGCTGCCCAATATCCAGGAAATATTTCAATAGAAAACTGTAAATAATAAAGCTATTTGCAGTGCAATGTCAACACTAAGTCTTGGTGAACTTTATCCAGTATTCTTTATAGAGCTTGTCTGTGTTCGCCCGCGGGGGCCCCCCCTCCGCTCCCCCCCCGTGACTTTACAGCGGTAGATGCTCCTTTAAAATTCTTTACCTAACTATATATAAAATCTTCCAATCTCTAATCTAACTAAATTGTAAGGATCACAGCTAATAGTAGAGGTTTCTCTGTGAAGAAATATAATAATTTCGCTGAGCTGTTTGGACACAAGCAGAGCGCACGTCCTTCTGCTCTGAGACGCTGGGAGACACTGAGGCTGAACAAGAAATGCTGTTCTATGTAAAACGAGGTCATGTGATTTTTCCAGCCAATCGCAACCATACACATCCCAGTCATGACGTCGCACACACATCTCACCCTGCTCTATTCTGTAAGCTGATTTGCTGGCCGCCAAAATGACAGGAAGCGCCGAAAATGGCGCGATCTTAATAGATGATGCACAGATTTTAACCTAAATTATCGCATGATCTAAAAAAATCCGATCACCATAAAAAACTGTGCCGATTTCAACTTTGTCGATAATAATCGCTCAACACTAGTCCCTGGTAAAGATGGTGGGTGGTAGAAGGAGCAGCTGGCACCAGATATGTGGAATCAGGCGGGTGGCAGCATTAGAGTAATAGCTGAGGCAGGTAGTCAGAAGGATTCAGACTCATTTGTCAAAGTTTTGGTGAGGTGTCATGGCTGATTTAATCTGATGCCTCAGGTATTGGTGTGTGGAAATCCTGGCTGGAGTGGATCACACCTGATTCATCTTGACAAAGGTGAGTTTCTCCACACTTCAGGTGGACAAGCAAGTTCTCCTTGGGGTAACTATGGCCCCCGCCGCACTGAACACCCACTCTGATGCCACACTACTGGCCGGGCAGGACAGCTTCTCCAGTACAAACTCGGCACGTTGCGGCCACAAATACAGTTTGGCTGCCCAGTATTCCAGCAGATCTTCTATGTGGGGTGGCAGAGTGCTATCGAAGTAGGCCACCACCTGCTGGTTCAGGGTATGCTCCAGTTGCTGCTGCTGGTGAGTACCTTTCTCACTAGGCGGGTGAAGAAAGCTGCTCATCAACGACTCCAGACTCAGGTTGCTGCTAACGGAGCTGGTACTGCTCCTACTCCCCCACCCCCCACAGCAGCTGTGGCAGAGGTACGTGAGCGATGAGGAACCCCCCAGTCAGACCTGCCAGAGGATGGACGATGGCGCAGATAGGCAGCAGCCAACTGACTACATAGGATGCATCTATAGTACTTGAGTTTGTCCTCTCTCTCGGCAGGTGAAAAAATGCCCCCATTTTGAACAGTAGCGAGGGTCCAAGAGGGTGCAGAGCCAGAAGTTATCCCTCTGCCGGATGGTGCCTATTCGGCTGTCACTAGCCAGGCAAATCAGCATGTAGCGGGCCATCTGCGCAAGTGACTCTGAGGGACTCGCTGCCTCCATCTCCACTGCATACTGCCATGGTGTGTCTGGGTCATCTGCCTCGTCTTCCTCATCTCCCTCTATCTCCTCTGGCTGCTCTTCCTCTCCTGTCACTTGGGTAAAAAAAACACTCATTTTGCCAGACATTGCTTGTGCTCTAATGTCCTCCTCCTCCTCCAGTTCAGCCCCCAACGGACTCATGTGGCCATGAAATGTAGTCGCCATGTATCCAGTTCCCTGACCAGACAGATTTTGCAGCATCTGTTTCAGGACATGAAGCCGTGGAATGACATTGGTCATCCCATAGTCCTGGCTACTGACAAATAACGTGGCCTGCTCAAAGGGCCTGTGCAAACGGCAGGTGTCACGCATGAGCTGCCACTGGCTGAAATAAAAATTACACAGGGGAGTACTCCTGTCCGACTGGATCATCAAGAAATCATTAATAGCCTTTCTCTGTTCATAGAGTCGGTCCAACATATGGAGGCTGGAATTCCAACGGGTGAAAACATCACTTATCAGCCTATGTTGGGGGGCCATTCTGCCGCTGCAGCTCAAAGTTTCCTGGCCATTTTTAGAACGTCTTGCAGATTGGTGAAAGACTTGAGGAACCATATGACAACCAGATTGAACACGTGCACCATGCAGGGAGCATGGCTCAGCCCTCCTCGGCGCAGAGAGGACACCATGTTCTTTTCATTGTCTGCTACTATGGTTCCGATTTTCAGTTATTGCGGAGAAAGCCAAAAATTTATTTAATCTTTCATGACCGGAGCACTTCCTCCCCTTTGTGACTTCATTCGCCCAGGCAAACCAGGTGTAGAACTAAGTAACACAGCTGTGCCCTTCACATGTGGTATCCCGGAGAAGCATTAAGACTTGTGGAGGCTGAGGTGGAGAAGGAGGAGAAGGCGGACATTGGCGCAGAATCAGAAGTTTGACAACATGGAGGAGAAAGTGATATCTCCTGTCCAAGTTGCTGGTGTGGCTGGGCAGGAAGCCCACCCAGTTGGCCGTAAAGGACATGTACTGTCCTTGACCGTAGTTACAGCTCCGCACGTCTGCGCTGCCGGGCACTTTGGAAGACACCGACAGGCTCAACAACTGGCCCACCTTCTCTTCTCCATATTTGTGCAGGGCTGGTACTGCCTTTTTCGAAAATAAATTGTCACGTCAGTGGGCCCTGACTGCCACCCAGCCCACTGTCCCTGCCTCCTAGACGTGCGCCCTAAGTGGCAGACCCCAACTGGACGACAGTCCCTACTCTACTACGTGCAGGGCCGTCAGGGAAACGCAAAGTCAACAGTCCGGGTCGATAACGGTACAGGTACACCAAAGCCACAAATCGGAAAACCAAGAGAATAATGTAAGCCAAGCCAAGGGTCAAAACCAGGAGGTAACGCAGTACAGAATCAGAGGACGAGAACGAGGTCAGGAAGCAAGCAAAGGTCAGGGTAACAGAGCAAACAAGCAAACGGGAAACCAGGAGAAACACAAAGGGTAACCTTTCACAGGCAAAGATGAACCAAACTGAGCAGTTTAAATGAGCCGCCCGGTCACCGCCCCAGCAGCTGATTGGTGCGGCCTCTGGGCTCCTCTATTGGTCTGAACTACACACCCTCTGAGCTGATTTGAAGCCGAGCTGTCACTGCTAAAAGCCAGGCTTCTCCCTGGGCGTGTCCCCCACCTGGAGGAATTAACCCCTGTAGCACCTTGCTCCTCCACGGCAACAACATGTGCCGTGACAGAAATGATGGCTTGGGACTCTCCCCCTGGGTTCGGCACAAGCCATCAGTTCTCTGTGCAGAGTCCACCACTAGAAAAGGGAGGGACTGCAGTACCATAAACTTGGACAGGAGCACGGTCAGCTTCTGCACCTTAGGATGGCTGGACACGTACTGCTGTCTCTTGGCAATCGCCTCGGTGAACGACTACTTGTGCCATGAGCAGTAGCATCTAGACCGGTAGATGATGGGAAAGACAGCAAGATCCCTTCGGCAGAGGTGGTGGAGCCTTGACTGCCTGAAATGGGATTAGTGCCACTAGGTGCTGCTGCGGCAGGATAGACCACCACATCTGAGACACATTTCTCCCAGATCACTGGATGGTGACGCTGCATTTGTTGACGCAGGGCCATGGTGCCGACGTTAGGTCCCTGGCCATGCTTCACTTTCTGCCCACAGAGCCCCTGCGCCGCCACTTTCTGGGCCGTAAGGGACCTGCAAAGCGGGTGGTATACCCTGTGGCCGTTTGGCTCTCAACCTCGCACTGCTGCAACCCTGCTGACTCCCGGCCATACAATCAACTTGCTGGATGCGCCGCTGCCTGACATGCAAGCTGCCGCCCTCTTCTCCCAACAATGATGATGAAGCCCTTGCTTCACCCAGCATCCAAGTGATAGTCTGCATTGTCATCGATTTAGCCTGTCACTGCTGTTGTTCTCAATGGTCTCGGTGTACAGAGCCTGACTGCTCGCAAAAAAACCTCCCTGCCACTCTCCACATCACTACTTGCCCGTCTACTGCAAGAAGCAGCGGATGTCTGCCACACCTCTTTGCTGCCAAGTAGCTGCTCACAGTCCTAAAATAGTTCAGCCTCGCTGTATAGTGGCGCAGAGCCCACAGCATATAATAGTTCTCTGGCTGAGGGACCCAGCGACTCTTGGCTGGGGTTGTCAGATGTCATCTGGGAGGAAGAGGATAACCTAGTCAACTATTCAACAACCGTTGGATTGCTGGTCAACACATGACCCTTAGATGATACCGGTAGCTCCGGCCTCGCCGATTCACACCTGCTGCGACGTTCCCTTACTGTGCTGCGGCCTGTGCCTGCTCCAGGAACATTTGTGCCACTGCCACTCCCATGTGATGGGCCTGCCATCCCTCTATCTGACATATTGCTTGATCAAAAATTTACAATGCAACATACGCTGTTAATGTAGATGTCTGTATATGACAAATATGCACACTGGGTTTGACAGAATTGTTCCAAAAAAGTAGATAAATTAACTCTTGGCCAAAGATTTTAGTCTGTGGGGATATTGCACTTGATGGATTTCAGGCGTGTATGGCAGAAATACACACACACTGGATTTGACACAGAATTCCCCCCAAAGAAGTGGATAAATTAACTCTTGGCCACAGATTTCGGTCTCTGGGGATATCGCACTTGATGGATTTCAGGCATGTATGGCAGAAATACACACACACTGGGTTTACATAGAATTACCCCAAAAAAGTGGATAAAGTAACTCCTGGCCACAGATTTCAGACTGTGGGAATATCACACTTGATGGATTTCAGGCGTGTAGGGCAGAAATACACACACTGGATTTGACACAGAATTCCCCCCAAGAAAGTGGATAAATTAACCCCCCATTTTGGTTTCCAATATTTCAGTGAGTGGGGGGAAAATCCGCCACTTTTTTGCACTTTAAATTTTAGGCATGTATGGCAGAAATACACACACACTGGATTTGACACAGAATTCCCCCAGAAAAGGGAATCAATTAACTCTTGGCCACAGATTTCAGTCTGTGGGGATATTGCACTTGATGGATTTCAGGCGCGTAGGGCAGAAATACACACACTGGATTTTTCACAGACTTCCCCCCAAAAATTGGATAAATTAACTCTTCACCACAGATTGCAGTATCCCAAAATAAAAAACATTGGTTCAGGAACAGGTGTGTATATGACAAACACCTGTAAAAGTCTTTCACCCTAGTAGCTTGAAAATCGGAAGTATTGTGCAATCTAGTGCTGCTACAGACAGATGCTTTTGCATTCGAGACAGTGACAGTGGCAGAATTTAGGATGGTTGCCCTATTTATACGGCTGTGACATCACAGGAGCTGGCTGGCTGCTGATTGGCTGCATGTCTACACATGTCATTGAGAGTGATCCTTTCTTCCTCCAATAGTTCTTTGCCCCATATCACGCCATGTGCTAGCAGCCATTTTAGATTCGTTACCACGCCATGAACTTCGGCTTTGTCAGAATCAATTTTTTCCTGAAATTCTAAACGAATTTCACTTCGTTAGAACCGATTCGCTCATCCCTAATCATCATGACATACATGTACATCATAGTGTGTTGAGACACTAGAAACCACAATGTGCAGGTTCATCAGGGTGCCTTTAAGGGGTTGTACAGTACATAATAAAAAAATAGATCACTAGGATAACACAGAAACAGAACACAGGTGACTGCGGAGGGACTTTGTAGAGCCACTGCTGGAATCAAGTTGAGGAGGAAGGTCAATATAATTTTTTTTGATATCATTTGAAACAGAAGTACTTTCAGTACTTATTATTTTGTTTTATTTTGTACTGGACAATCCCTTTAAAGTGTTCATTATAAGAAATATTTTTTAGAGATGCTATAGAAAGGTGCTGACACCAACTATGTCTTTGTGGAAACAGTAGTTGTTCAGACTGGATGGATATAAACTTCCCATGCATCAAATTTTATTGCCAGTGCCCAGACCTCCTCCAGGTACTTATGATCCTGTCATGAGAAATGGGCCAAAATTCCTACCAACTATTGTGAGAAGCTTGTGGAAGGATATCCAAAATATTTGACCCAATCCATACAGTTTAAGGGCAATACTACCAAAGACTAATGAAATGTATGTAAACTTTTGACTTTGCAGAAAGTAATAAAAATGCCTTCAAAATTCTCTCAGTCTCGCATTTGGCAAATATAAATAATTTTGGTAATCCTAATTGACCTAAAACGAGTAAGGTTTATTCTGATTCCTTGTCCGATAATAAGAAAAACATGCAAATGTGTCTTTTTATATAGTGTATGTGAACTTCTGGTTTCAACTGTATGTGATCTCACATGTCAGTAATGTTTTTTGTTGAATGTTCCAATTTTTTTTTTTGTTGCAAATACAACCATACTTTTTTGAAAACTTGTAATTTTAGATGCAATTGGCTCCTATAGTCACATATTTCTTTAACTTTTTCATTCATTCCTCCAAAAATACATACACTAGGCCACAAGCTAAACTTTGTAACAGAGAAACAAATATCAGAGGGCCAAATGCATGAATAATAATGATGTGAGGCCACCTTGGACATTTTCATGAATGTTATTTTCCTGGCATACAATTTAAAAAATAATGTTCTTGGGATATTTATTCAAAATGTGTTTATATTGTATCCTGAGAAAACTAGAAAATGGAAATAGCAAAAACAAGTGAGATTACATTTTATATTAGACAAAAAATCCAATGTCATGGAAAAAGAAGTGATGTGGTAAAAACTGAATAGTTGGAAGGCATATTTTCTCCAGGGTCAGAAATCAGGGACATTGCTCAGTAGGGCTGGATTCATGCATCATTTTCCATGGCACAAAGTTAACTGCAGCACATATATTAAAAGATAAAAAATATACGTTCCTGGCATTTTTTATGTGTTTTTCACACAGATGCTGTTTACACTGTACAATGAAATCGGCACTGAAAAAAATCCCTTTTTAAAACTCTTATCTATGTATGATAGCTTAATAACTCTAAATAATGACAACTTCTTCAAGCCAAGACTCGTCTTTGCAGAATTTGACACACAAAAATCTCAGATTCCTACCTTTTTCAGCGCCTCTGTACCTGTGCCCACTTCTATACAAACTCTCCATCTGCAGTCGCTTAAATCATAATAATGACCCGCTGGGTGCCCAACGTTTTAATTGTGCTATCAAACAGCCCTACGAAGCTCTATCTTCTGCTTCCAGTTGTAGTCTTTTAAACCATAAATAAGGTAGGTAGCTATACTCCCAGTATGGCAGGTAGGTATATCCCCCTATTTGGTACATGGCCAATCACATTAGGCAGAAAGATAGGTAAACCCCCCTTTTAGGTAGGTAGATATAACACACCCTTATTCACTCTGCTCCCCCCACCCATATACAGTGGAGGAAAAAAGTATTTAGTCAGCCACCAATTGTGCAAGTTCTCCCACTTAAAAAATGAGAGAGCCCTGTTATTGACATCATAGGTAGACCTCAACTATGAGAGACAAAATGAGAAAACAAATCCCGAAAATCACATTGTCTGATTTGAAAAGAATTTATTTGCAAATTATGGTGGAAAATAAGTATTTGGTCAATAACAAAAGTTCATTTCAATACTTGTTATATATCCTTTGTTGGCAATGACAGAGGTAAAACGTTTTCTGTAAGTCTTCATAAGGTTGGCACACACTGTTGCTGGTATGTTGGCCCATTCCTCCATGCAGATCTCCACTAGAGTAGTGATATTTTGGGGCTGTCGCTGGGCAACAAGGACTTTCAACTCCCTCCAAAGGTTTTCTATGGGGTTGAGATCTGGAGACTGGCTAGGCCACTCCAGGACCTTGAAATGCTTCTTATGAAGCCACTCCTTCGTTGCCCTGGCGGTGTGCTTGAGATCATTGTCATGCTGAAAGACTTAGCCATGTTTCATACTCAATGCCCTTGCTGATGGAAGGAAGTTTGCACTCAAAATCTCACGATACATGGCTCCATTCATTCTTTCATGTAAATGGATTAGTTGTCCTGGTCCCTTTGCAGAGAAACAGCCCCAAAGCATGATGTAGCCTTCCTCATGCTTCACAGTAGGTATGGTGTTCTTTAACACGTCTGGCACTGCTGGATCTAAATCCCTAACATCGTAGTGTTTTACTGATGGTAGCCTTTGTTACGTTGGTCCCAGCTCTCTGCAGGTCTTTCACTAGGTCCGCTCTTGTGATCATTTTGACCCCACGGGGTGAGATCTTGCGTGGAGCCCGAGAACGGCTGCATAGTAGAACAGTTTTTTCTATTAAAGTCTATCATGATGGTTTACAGACAGCTATCAAATCCGAAAACTGTCTGTAAATCCGACCAAAAAACCTTCTGTGGGTACATACCCTAAGCGTTTGTGGGATAATACTTATGAGGCATATGTGTAGTTTGAGAATTAGGACCAGGAAAGTTTTTTGGAGAGATGTTGATTGCATTACTTCGAGACCATAATAGAAATGTAGGTATTCATATTGTGAATAACTACTAAACAGGCCCAGACTGGCCATATACCTGATCGGGCACTTTCCCGATGGGCCAGGCAGTCAGTGGACTACCTTTCACAATCTGCAGCTGTAATGCATGGGCAGAGCGTTCCTGTATCACTCTGCCCGATCATAGAAAGGACTGTGCAACCATACAGTTACAGCTGCATAGTAGTCTCTGCAGGGCTGTATTTGTGGGGGAGTGGCAAAGCACAGAGGAGAAATAAATTAATCCTTTTTCTCCTATATTTCTGTGCATCTTGGGGGGAAAAATTAGGGAGCAGCCCCGGTATCAGTGCATTTTGAGAGGAGCTCTGATTGGTAGAGCAGGAGTCAGCAGGGGCTGCTTCATCAATCAAAACTCTGCTCACAGTCCAGCACACTTTGTATCTTGGGCTGTGTAGGTATCTTCTCCCCCACCCTCCTCTCTCCTATGCCACTTCCCTTCTGCTCAGCCCTCATCAGAGAAGAAAGGAAGCTCCTGCTGAATTAATCAGTGACCCCTGCCTCTACTGTATGTAGCTTAAGGAGGAAGCTGCCAACTGAAACAGACTACAAGAGAGAGGTAAGGTGTGGACAAGGGGGCTAGGCTGTCCAGTGTGTGTCCATGTGAGTAGAGCACATAAAAAAACAAATATAATACTAAATAGGTTCACCCCACTTCTCAGCTGGATAGTTCTTGCAGTCCCAAGTAAATGTCCTTAGTAGGCAGTCATACAGGTCTCAGGCCCACGGCTTCCAACCCACCCTAAACTGCAAGATATATGAAAAATATGGACCAGGGTATGCTAAAGGAGGTTTTCTTTATTGGAAAATTCTGTACATACAGGTGATGGAGTAAAACAGGCAGGTAAACGCAGACATTTCGGATAGCACTCTATCCTTTTTCACGCTGTGTTTTACTGCATCACCTGTATGTATATCTCCTTTAGTATACGCTCGTCCATATTTTTCATATTTTGGAGCATGTGAGTAGAGTATGTATATGTGTAGTGTGTATATACTGTATGTGCAGTTTTGTGTGTAGTGTAAGTATATATGTAGTGTGTATATTCTGTATGTACAGTAATGTGTCTAGTGTCAGTATATATGTAGTGTGTATATACTATATGTACAGCCATGTGTCTAGTGTAAGTATATATATATATATATACACACACACACATGAGATCAGCAAAGCGCAGGCAGCCCGTCCTGGTGGTGACACCATCTTCGGGAAAATAATCAGTAAGGAGATCCCGGCCAAAATCTGCTATGAGGATGATCAACATTATTTATTTCTGACACAACATTGGTGTGCTCCATTGATTGGTTCAAACTGAGTGCTTGTTGAGAGAACAGAGTGCGGAGTTAACAAACCGGAGTTAAAAACAGGAGAGAAAAACTGGTAAGTAATAGTGTTGAGCGATTACGTTGGCTATCGACATCGGGCGATAGTCGATAGTCGGCCACCATGCAATAGTGTTTTCAATAGTGAGCAGTCGATTATGAGCGATGACCATTAAAATCTATGGGAGAGCAACAACACCTTCATTCTTACACCTAAACAGGGCTGGAGAAGCTGGAATTAACAGCCACAACAGTCAAATGGATACCTGCTACATCTTAGGCACAACACTTAGGCTATAAAAGCCACAGAAAAAAAGCCACACACCATTCACTATCCCTGTCTTGTACCGCAGCATGACCCCTTAAACCTGCATCCCCCACAAATTAAAAAGTGCCAGAAGGCAGTATTATTTAAAACCATCATTTTACTTAAAACTGGAATTGAATATCCCTGTCCGGAACACAGCATGACCCCCAAAACCTGCTTGCCCCCCACATTTAAAAGTCCGGGAAAAAAAAGGAGCTTTCAACCACTTTTTTAGTTTCATGGACATTGACTATCCTGTCCTGGGCCACGCAGACCCCCAAACCCTGATGACCCCAGTTTAAAAATTCCCGGAAAAGGAGTCTTTCAACCCCATTTTGTTTCACTGGCATTGACTATCCCTGTCCTGGGCCACAGCATGGCCACAAAACCTGCTCCCCCAGTTTAAAAAAATTTGGGAAAAAAGGAGTCTTTCAACCACCATTTTTAGTTGAACGGGAAATTGACATACTGTCCTGGACCGCATATGAAAATTTAACCTGCTCCCCCACCAGATTAAAAATGCCGGGAAAAAAGTTTTGAACCCCTTTTTGTTTCATGGACATAACTAAAAATTTGTCTGTACGGAGAATGACCATTAAAACCTGTCTGACCCACAGTTAAAAAGTGGGGGAAAAGGGTCTTTCAAACCACCTTTTTATTTGAATGGACATTGCTAGAACTGTCCTGGACCGAGTATGACCTTTAAACCTTCTGCCCCCCAGATTAAAAAGTGGGGGAAAAAGGATCTTTAAACCCCATTTTATTTGAACGGGGACATTGATATCCCTTCCCTGTCCCACGCATGACCCGGGGGCCGGGTTACAGGGGGGTGCGGTGAGACCCCAGGTGGCGCCCCTTTTTTAAAACGAGGTTAAAATCCCCTGATGAGCAGCACGAAAACTGTCGTGCTGAAGCGAGTGGGGGAAGGGAAGTGTGAAGAACTCCAGTTCCCCAAGTACACATAAACCGGGGTGCGCTTCCCCCTTCCGTATGGTGGGACCAAATTTGAGCTTCACTTGGAAAATGGGGGTTAAACGCCCCTTCCCCACCCAGGTCCCTTTCTTGGCATTTTTTTTCTTATTTTACTCAAGGCTGGAGGAAATTGTCTCTGTACTTGTTCTTTTTCCGTGCTCCATACTCCATGTCCTCTGAATAACTACATCTGGTCAATTTTCTTTTCCCCCCTTGTAAAAAGTCAGGGGAATTTTTTTTTACCAGCTTTTTTGTCAGAAAATTTTTTTTTGAATTTAAATTCTAGAAAAAAACTTTTTTAAAAAAGGGATGGAATCCCACCATGTTTTTTGTTTTCTTTTTTTCTTTGATTAAATGTTTCTAAATACAGGGATTTATAGCTATGTTTTAAGTCTTGCAAAAAAAAGTCATTTTTCAATTGTGTCCTTAACGGGGCCTACCTATTCCTTTTCTGACAGCACCATCCCCTTGGCCCCTCTTGCAATTTTGAAAAAACAAAAGTCTGTTAAAAAAAAAAATTTTTTTATAATAGGACTGTAGTAAGCTGCATTTCAAACAAAATGCCCCCAAAAATTAAAGCATGACCCTTGAGCCACTTTGGACATTTTTGAAGAACAAATGCGTTAGAAACAAAATTTTTTTTAAAAGGACCTGTAGTATAGCTGCATTTAAAGCAAAAAGCCCCCAAAAATTCAAGCAGACCTTGAGCCACTTTGGACAATTGTGAAAACAAATGTTGTTAGAAAAAACATTTTTTTTTTTAAAGGCCTGTATATAGCTGCATTTCAAAACAAAATGCCCCCCAAAAAATTTAAAGCTGACCCTTGAGCCACTTTTTGGGCAATTGTGAAGAACAAATGTTGTTAGAAACAACATTTTTTTTAATAGGACCGTAGTATTTCTGCATTTCAAAGCAGACGACCCCAAAAAATTTTAAAAATGATTTTCCCGCCACGTTTTAAAAATTGTAGGGAGAAAAGCCACTTAAAACCCCCATTACTTTCCAAAGGCCTGATTTTGTGTTCTCCCCGTACATACCCAAAAAATTATAATATGACTTTCAGCCCCTATTCAAAATTGTGAGGGAGAAAAGCCCCTTAAACCACATATGTTCCAAAGGACCTGATTATTGCTTATTTTCCCCAGCTCATGACCCCAAAAAATTATAAAAAATTTACTTCTCAGCCATATTAAAAAATGTGAGGGAGAAATGCCACTTAAAAAACCACAAATTCTGTTCCAAAAAACCCTGTTATGCGTATTCACAGCAACTGAACCCAAAAAAAATTTTAAATATGACTTCTCAGCCAGTATTTAAAAATTGTGAGGGAGAAATGCCACTTAAAAACCCCATTTTTTTTCCAAAGGACCCTAATTTTAGCTTTTCACAGCAACATCCTCAAAAAACCCTGACAATGCGAAAAAAATTTTTAGATAAATGAGTAAAAGGAATACAGTGTTTTTCATGAAACTTGGGGTCTTTTACGTCTCCCACAGCAAAAACCCGCAAATGAATGTTGGGGAAAAAAGAATAAAAAAATTTCCCGTAAGAAATGATCATTTTAAAAAAAAAATTTTTTAAAAGGGCCATTTCTGTTTAAAAGGGAATGTAATAGACCGGCAACTAATCGGTGACCCCGGAAAATTTGGGGGACAACATCTCGAGATCCATCCTGATTTTCTTTATGAAAGTCAAACGATCCCTTATCTGTGGAAGCCCGGGTGCGTTTGTCTGTAATACTCCCCCACGTGCTGAAGGTCCCTCAGTATGACGTGGGGTGCTGGGCAGGGCAACACCCTATGGCGTGTGGGGCCAGTCGGGCCCTTTTTCCTTTTGGATACCCAGAAGCTATTGGGTCCGGAACACATACAAAAAATTGGGGTTGAGACGCGATATCGTGCACCAAAACTTTAAACTGATCTCTGGTGTTGGATGTGTGCCTGCATTGCATGCGTTGGTGAGGTGGAAACAAAAAATTGCCAGAGGTCACCCCCTTTGGTTTGCCCCCTTGCCTGCGCTTTCCGCTACGCCCATTTGGCACTCTACTGCTTCACGTCGCGATGTTGGTCCCCCGTGACATTTGGGGAACGGAAGCAGACGCACAGATTTCCAGTTTCAACCCGCAAAGGGCTCCATTTTTCATTTTTCTCTCTATTTTTGGTGGGTGGAAAGGGAAAATCTGATTTTTGTTTTGTACCGGGGGTCCCCGGAGGGTGGACCCAGTAACTGTTGTTCATTTGATGGCTTAATGCGAGGATCATGTTGGGGAAATGGAGCATCCCAAGCATCATGTGAGAGAGGGGCCTTTATTTCCCAAACCTCTGGGGCGAGGGGCACTAGCAAAAAAGATCTTCCTCCCTTTCCCCCTCCGCCTCAAATTCGCGCCAACCTCTTTCCAAGGGAGGGATGTCGGTAAAAAATCGGGGTCTAGGAATACCACCTCCTCCTCCTCCCCTGCCTCGGCACAGCTTCAACACACCCCGATTCCGAGATAGCACCCCGAGAGGACGCCCCCTTGCCTGTCTGGACCCGAACCATGCCTAATGAAGACCCATGAAATTTGAAACTGTCGGGCCTTGTGGATTTTACGGAGGGAAAAATCCCTGTCCGCATCTGTGGGGCCGTTCCCCCTCCGTCGCTGGCGGGACCCCGTTGTTTTAGAAATGTCCAACGATCGTTCCAGAACTAAATCACCCCAATGCTCATGCGACAAGGGCTTGTCCCCCCTGAACATTTTTGGGGGCTTTTTCAAAATGGCAAGGATGGGCAGAGCTCTTTCACCTGCCTTACCTCTCGGTGGTCAAAACCCGAGGGCTCACCCCTGCTTTCAGGCCTGTGTACTTCGACTGCGTAATGGCATTGCACTCTGCCAAAACGCGGGGGCAGGGAGGGGGGAATTCAGCTGTTGCCCCTCAACAATGAGCGGTTGCGGGAGGCCAGCTGACGCGCAACGCAGCCAGGGGGCGAAGCAGGGTGGGAAAGGCGAAGTGCGAACTTTTGATTCGGCCTTTTCCCCGCAGGGAGCCAACCGGGTAGCCTTTTGAAATTTTTTGGGCGACAAAGTTCAGAAAGTGCCAGGCAAGGGATGGCTCCAGCCTACCGATTCTTTAAAAAAAGGCCAGCAGATTTTGCGTTACGCACACCCCTTACCTGGCACAAAGGGTTTTTTGTCACCCCGCCAAGCACTCGGTCCGTTGCGGGAGCCGTCCCACCCTGACCTGTGTGGGGACGGTTTCCAGCGATTAATTTTTAAAACCGGGGGGTTTTTGGCCGTGATGCCACCAGAGGACCTTGGGGGAAAGAAACCCCGACCCTCCTGCGGTTTTGAGAGCGGCCCCCAAACCCGAGGCCCCGTCACCCCCCGGGACATCCCCCCATGAGCGTACAGAGATATAGCGGGGCGGTGGTCGATGGACTTTTTGGAACAGATGCAGACAACGCCTTGAAATTTTAGATGACACGTGGTGGCCAGGGCAGGGACGGCTTTTTGGCACAAAGAGAAATGAACTGATCGGCATCTGGTATTGGGGGCTAGGAAAGGGCCTGACGTGGCGGAACCTCATCTGTGTCAAACAGACAGAATAGGCAACATTTCAAGGCCAAAAGCCTGGCGAATGCGACATCAGGGCTTTTGGCTTATGGGATGGTTTGGGTTTAAAAGTCATACATGCAACTCTCCCACGTTTTTGGGGGGGGTACCCCGCTATTTGGGGTCCCCTCCCGCCCTCCCGGGGAGTTGCATTCCTCCCGCCGCCTGACAGGGCGGCGGGGGTCCTTTAGAATTTACCGCGGCGCAAAGTGTAGCGCTGGTGAAGATACTCTTGCACCGCCGGACCGCTCTACGGCGGGTTGCAGGCGGCGCATTTTCACAAAAAAAAAAAAAAATAAAAAAATACCCTGCCCGCAGGTCTCACTGTGCAGGGAGGAGGCAGGAGGATCGCTCCCTCCTCCCTCTCTTCCACCTGTAATGTACGGCGTATGTGCGCGCGTGCTTACGGTCAGCGGCGCTGAGTGGGGATGTGACTAGCGGTGCTGGGGTGTGTCGCGCGGCTGCTCTCACTTCCACTGGGACGACTGAGGTGATCGAGTCGGGAGCGGCCGTGCTGCAGGTGCTGAGTAAGGTTACGTGGATTTAATTTATTTTATTTTTATTCGCTTTAGGGGGCTCTACCTGCGCAATACAATGGGGGCACTACCTGGCAATCAGAGGGGGCAGGGAATACCTGGCAACAGTGGGGGCACTACCTTGCAACAGAGGGGATATCTACCTGGCAACAGAGGGGCATCTACCTGGCCACAGAGGGGGGACATTTACCTGGCAGCAAAGGGGGCACTACTGGCCACAGACGGGGCATCACATGGCAACAGAGGGGGACATCTACCTGGCAACAATATCGGGGGCATCCACCTGGCAACAAATGGGGGCCACTAACCTGGCACAAAGGGGGCTAGTGTACCTGGCAACAGAGGGGCACTACCTGGCAACAAAGGGGCACTACTGCGCAACAAAGGGGGCACTACCAGGCAACAGAGGGAGGCACTACTGGGCAACAGATGGGGCAATACTGGCAAACAGTGGGCACTACTGGCAACAGAGGGACATCTACCTGGCAATCGAGGGGGCACTACCTGAGTAAAAATGGGGCACTACTGGACTAACAATGGGGAACAACTACCTGGCTACAAGGGGGCACCTACCTGGTAACAATGGGGGCACTCTACAGTGGATAACAATCGGGGGCACGCTACCTGGCTAACAAAGGGGGGCATCTACTGGCTACAAATTTGGCTCTACCTGGCTACAGAGGGGGCATCTACTTGGCTACAAGGGGGCATCTACCTGCCTGTAACGGGGCACTACCTGGTTATGGTGGGCTAAACCCTGGCTATAAAGGGCATCTACTGGCTTTCTTCCAAAGCCGTTATGCAGTTAGGTGAGTGGGTGTGGCTTTTTTGAAGGGCGTGGCATACAGACAAGATGGGCGTGTCCATGCAAATTTTTGCCGCGGCGCGCTAAGCGCGCCGCCCGCTAAAGTCTCCTACTTTTTCATTTTCAAAAGTTGGCAACGATGGTCAAAGTGTTTCTTCTGCTCCCAAACCTGGAAGACAGAAGGCTGGCTGCTAGACTGGCCACTGTACGGCGTGCAGGTCGTCAAACTGGCGGAAGGAGAAGGGGTAGGAGGGGGTCTTCTGGTGGTGCTGGTGGTACTCGGCGACGGTGGAGCTGAAGCGGAGGCTGATCCCTGATCAGGGACTCTGAGAGACATGGGCAGCTGGGGAAAACGCTTGGTGGTGGCAGAGGAGGCGGAGACGGGAGGGTGTGACAGTGGTTGGAGGCCGCGTCGGTCTGGCCTTTTTTGGCCAAGTGTTGCCTCCATTTCAACTCATGCATTCGCTGCATGTGACTAGACATGTTGGTGGTGGTTAACCACCTAAGGTTCTTGCCTCTACTTATGCTTTTATGGCCAAAGGCGGCATATGACATCGCGGGGGAATCAGAGGCTTGCTCAAAGAAGGCCCAGGCTTGAGAGGTCCTGGACCTTTTTGACGGCGATAACGAGGAGCGGGGTTTGCGCTGACCGTGGCTGGCGGAAACATATCAGCGGACTTCTGCGACCGCCCTCCCTTTTTGAGGCGGAACCCGTACTGACACTACCCCCATCGTCTTCCTCCCCGTCCAGTGATGAAAACGCTCGCAAGCAATTCTGCTGAAAAGACCACGTTGGATCCGCAATGTCGTCTTCATCATCATCAACACAGGTTACTTGGTCGTCATGACATTCTGATTCCATGATCTGCGGGCCAAAGCAAGAGGGACTGCAATGCGTTGCCGACCCCACCGGGATTTTTGCCGATGACCGGCTTTCTTCTCCTCCTCTGATGGCATCAGTAACTGGGCGGCAGAGCAGAGAAAAAACATCCTCTTTGGCCTCTTGATCTTTTAACATGCCTTCTGACCCCAACCGCATTTTGTCATCAAAGAGGTCTTTCAGAAAATGGATTATCCACAGTGGGGGGTACACGAGTTGACATTTGGGCTGCTTCATGTTGGACGGATGCTGGTGATACTGATGATGACATTTGTGGCGTGACTGGGAGGACGAGGAGGTAAGACTGCTGGATTTCAGGTTGCATTAACCACTGAAGGACAGATTGGGGGGACGCTGTTCGTTTTCGAGATTCACAGGGCCTGACCCAGCGATGACAGGCTGACGGTCCTGCCCAAATGATGATCCGCTGGCATGCGTGTTTCGCCAGCACTGGAAGGAGCACCTTCTCTTGTACCTTACCTCCATGTCCCACCCCCCTCTTTTGCTCGCTTACCACCTGAATTTCGCTCCATGTTCAGAAATATACAAATTGAGAAGGTATGGAAGCATTTTGGAAAATCTCTTATTAAAAGACGGCAAATCACAGCTATTCTCAAATCCCTCAAATCAAAACAAAAATTTCTGGATTCAAATTTAACTGCAAAGTAGATCTATCAACAAAGCTGGCCTGCGCCAAAGTAAAAAAACATGTATCTGTAATGTATTCGGATAATAAAAGGTATTTTTTGGCACCTATCAATTCACCCGTGGTAACTACACAATTGCTGGATTCAAATTTAACTGCAAGGTGGCTCTATCAACAAATCTGGACTGGGCAAAAGTGCAAAAAACACGTATCTGTAATGTATTCGGATAATAAAAGGTATTATTGCCACCTATCAATTCACCTGTGGTGACTAAAAATTGCAGTATTCACATTTAAGTGCAAGGTGCCTCAATGAACAAAGCGTAGGCACCCAAAGTCAAAAAAAAGTATCTGTAATGTATTGGAAATAAAAGTATTTTTTTA